>JAAGKR010005976.1:0-46642 GCA_011419295.1 Clarias macrocephalus
AGCACTATGTTCTAGTGCCCTACAGAGTGTGTGTGTTAAACAGCACTATGTTCTAGTGCCCTACAGTGTGTGAGTTAAACAGCACTATGTTCTAGTGCCCTACAGAGTGTGTGTGTTAAACAGCACTATGTTCTAGTGCCCTACAGAGTGTGTTAAACAGCACTATGTTCTAGTGCCCTACAGAGTGTGTTAAACAGCACTATGTTCTAGTGCCCTACAGAGTGTGTGAGTTAAACAGCACTATGTTCCAGCCTGTGTAGCGCACTAGCATAGGGAGTAGAAGCCCATTTAGGACGGAGCCACTGTTAGCCGAGTGTAACTTACCTTGAGCTTTACAGCAGAACGCAGTTAACCACCTCAAATCCACCCACAACGGATCAGATGGAACTGTGGGGGTAAAACCCTGTCAGAAATATGGGGATGTAAAGATGATTAGTAGAGTCGGAGAAGCTCAGCTCATCAATCAGCAACACTGCAGCACGGCTTCTTCTGCTTCTGGGAATGTGTGGAGGACCGCGACCGAAACGCTCACAGCGACACCTACTGGAGGATTAGTGCTCTCACATGGGAATTTGCTTCCCCTTGAGGCGTCTTTTCTAAATAATGTACAATGACCTTTAGTCAGGTTTTATTATTAGTCAGGATTATCTCAGGATGCTTGTGTTTCGGGTCTCCTCTTATTTCTGACAGAAGCCACTCCTGAAAGCAACAAGCCACTGATCAGGCAGCACTTTTATTCTTTTACACAAACACACACCTCAAAACCTACATAAAACATAAGTATTGAAAAGAAATAAATACGTGGTAGATACTTAAATACAATAAAATAATAAATCAATGAAAAATAATTCAATAAATGTTACATAAGTTACATCTATACATAAGTTGCAATTAAATCATTTTGTACTTTGTTTTAAATAGCATAGAGTATTAGAAGTTCTAAAATCTAAGGTGTTTAAGCCTCCCTCTTTTTAAGGATGATAAATATCTTTTTAGAATAATTAATTCTTATATCTATTCACTGGTTTATTTTTTGATGCATCATGGTTTTTTCTTACAAATTAATCCAAAAAGTGTCAATTTGTGCATCATTTATAAGATTCATGTTGTGTGGTGCTAGTCTACATCCAAAACCAAAGACACACACACTAGATTTAGATAAAAGTATTTCAGCATGTAGAGAAAGCTCTCTAAACACCTAGGAGTCGAGTGTTTAGGTTGAAAACTTGGTATCAGTGTAAATCATTAGAAGACAATGACTGTATTGAAAGTAAAAATTTCTTTGTGTTTGTGTGGAGTATGACCACATTGTTACTATTATTATTATTATTTCATAATACATATATGAATATGCTCAATCTGAATACGTGAAAAAGATTTCTAAGAATGAAACAAAACTAGTTGTAAATTAAAAGTATCACCAACCTTATGTACATTAATGTACCACAATGTACAGAGAAACACAGAGCAGTGATCCTAAAACACTTCATTCTAGTAGCTAATTATCTTTCTAAACTCTTCTGGCACTTAAAACAATTTAAAAGAGTTGTAATAAACTAAACTAAAATAAACTAATTTAAGTAATCTAATTCATGGACAAAAAATATGTTTTAAGTTTAAAGTGATCCGACATGAACATACAGTACAAGAATAAACTCAGGCAATTTTCACATTTTCTAGGGATTTCTAACAATGTCAGTAGACTAATTCTGCATACACCTAGCATGTGTTCAATGCAACAGTCAATATATTTATCTCAAAATTCAGATAAACGGTCACCACTTCATTGTTTTTATGGCCTAATTCATTACATATTATAGTTTCGATGTTGCATTAAGTAATAAATACAGAAGAAGAAGAAGAAGAAGAAGAAGAAGAAGACTTGCTGGACTAGAGGTCAGGAGAAAGCTTGTCTCATGTTTCAGTCTCATTTCACAGGATGTTTTTATAGGTAGACATTTTAGTTAATGAGAATTAAAGACTTAAAGACATTTCCTCATGGTCTAATATAATGAGGTAATTTTCAGAGGACAATGAGACAGGCCCAAGTCAGGAAAAAAGAGACAGACATAACAGAATGGGTCAGCTGAAAGACATCATTATAACTGTGTGTTAGGTCCTAGTCTAGGGTTGGCTCTTACAGCGAAAGAAAGGATCGGAGTTCTATTTAAAATGTTTGGAAAAGTTGACCACAGTGGTGTTATAACTGGAGAAGGCATGAGACAAAAGTGCTAGCTTGAGAGCCAGATTGTACTGCTGTGCAAAGATACACGTGAGCAAAAGACACAGTAACATTGTTGAGGAATGCTACTTTTTAAAGTAACTAATTACATTACAAAATCACTGTCATTAATAAGTAATCAGTTAAATTAGTTAGAGTACTCCCGTCCTGTGCCCTAAATCTCCTGGTATAGGCTCCAGGCCCCCCGTGACCCTGAATATAGGATTAAGCATCATAGATGATGAGTACTTTGCCAATGCAGAAAATTAAAATTTCCTTTGTGATTCCTCATGCATGTTGTTTTAGTCAAGACCTTTATAATTATTCTTCCACCACCACTCAGCGAAGGTTGGCCCATAATCTGTAAATTACTAACAGCAGGAATAATAGAGGTGGGCGAGTTATGGGGGGGGCAGGTTATGGGGGGCGGCTGTTGCTGGCTCACAGATTACATAAATTGTCTGAATAATGGATTACATTTTTGTAAATGAGTACTTAAATGGCGGACGTAATGCATTAGATTACTCGTTACATCAAAAAAGTAAGCTAAGTACTCTAACACCCAACACAAACAAATGTGGGCAAACAACACCAGGTACAGCATCAGGATCGACCCAGGCCAAAACATAAACAGAAGATAATTGTATTTTAAAACAGACGTAACTACAAGTGATTAAGTTCCATCTCCCAAAATAAACGTCATATAAAATGTCAATCCCTACTTCCAGTGCGTGCACAGACATATAAGGTGTGGTTATAGACAGTGGGATTATCTACAAATGCTAACAGCGTGACTAGTTAGCCTAACAACGAGTTAACAAAACCAAAGGACAAAGCAAGTATCACTGTCTGTTGAAGGCAAAAGTCAAAACTGGAACACAAAGCAATATCAGAATTTTACAATCACAATCTCGCTCTCTCTCATCCCCAACGTCTTTCTTTGCCGTCTCCGCCATCTTCTTCTTTTTCGGTATTTGAAGGTAGTTGGAATCCAGTAGGTTGGCTACATTACAGCCAAATAGCTCGGCTATAGGACATTTACATAGTAGCATTAGCAGATGGCAGAGCATGTATCCTGAAGCTGTACACATCGTAGCAGGGGACTTTAATCAGACAGATCGAAAGTCAGTGCTCCCCATATTTCACCAGCATGTAAAATGTGCTACTAGGGGAGCAAACACACTGGACAAGGTCTACTCAAACATCAAACTAGGCTACACGGCAAGACCACTACCACACCTGGGCCAGTCTCACCACATGTCCTTACTTTTAGTCCCTGCATATGCTCCCCTCAGGAAAACTGCTCTAATAATCACAAAGACTGTAACAACATGGCCTGCTGGAGCCTCTCAGCAGCTACAGGACTGTTTTGACAGGATGAATTGGGATGTCTTTGAATATCTCTGTTCTCTGTGCAGTTCTCTGTTACATTAAGAACTGCACAGACACTGGACAAACGCATACGGATCTATCCCAATCAAAAGACCAAGGAGGTCCGGCAGGTCCTGAAGGAGATAGACCTTCACGGCTATCTACAGCACACCCAAGCTAACCTAAAGAGAGGCATCAGAGAGGCTAAGTTGAGGTACAGGAGGAAAATTGAGGACCATCTGGACAGTAACAACAGCAGGCAGGTGTGGCAGGGAATTCAGCATCTTACCAACTACAAAACCAACGTTGGTGTTGCTGATGGTGAAGCTGAACTACTTCTTTGCCCATTTTGAGTTAGATCAACTTCAAACGAAGCATGGGCAGTAGAAGAGTGAGAGGTGAGGTGTACCCTGAGGACCATAAACACCAGGAAGGCACCGGATGGCATCTCTGGAAGGGTGCTGAAGGACTGTGAGGACCAGCTGGCTGGAGTCCTCACCAGGATTTTCAGTCCTTGACAGTTTCAGTGATTACCGGGAGTGCTTCGAAAAGCTGGTATGGAGTTACATCATTTCATTCGTCCCACCAAATTTTGGCACACACTGCATTTTAATACCACCCTCCCCCGCAAACTGATAGACAAACTAGTGGACCTGAACTTCCATATCCCATCTGAATATGGATTAGGAGCTTTCTGTGTGGTTGCAGTCAGAGGGTGCGAGTGGGCCCACATACATCGCCGGCCATCAATCTTAGCACCGGGTCACCATAGGGTTGTGTTTTGAGCCCGCTGCTCTACACGCTGTACACTTATGACTATACACCTGTCCAGCATAGTAACACCCTTGTCAAATTTGGAGATGACACAACAATTGTAGGGCTCATCTTTGGGGGGGCTGAGTCTGCCTACAGGTATGAGGTGGAACGGCTAACAGCCTGGTGTGGAGAAAATAATCTGCTCCTCAACACCTCTAAAACCAAGGAGGTCATCACAGATTTTAGGAGGAAAAAAATGGACATTTCACCACTGTTCACCAGCGGGGACTGTGTGGAGAGGATTCCATACTTCCGCTTTTTGGGAGTAAATGTTTAGGAGGATCTGAGCTGGGGGTTAAAAAACTGCTCAGCAGAGACTGCAATTCCTGAGAATGCTCAGGAAGAAGAACATCTCCCAGAGACTGTTGGTGTCTTTTTATTGATGCTCCATTGAGAGTATACTGACATACTGCATATGTGTGTGGTACAGCAGCTGCACTGTGGCCCAGAGAACGGCACTGCAGAAGGTCATTACAACTGCCCAAAAGATTGTTGGCTGCCCTCTCAGCAAATTGGAAAACATACACAGTTCCCACTGCCTTAAACTAGCCAATAAAATTGTAAAGGACAATTCACACCCAGGACATCAACTGCTCGATCTACTGCCGTCGGTCAGATGGTATAGAACATTAAAAACTAGAACCAGTAGATATAAAAACAGCTTTTATCTTATTGCAATATGTCCATTGAATGATGCTATAAATATGCTATAAATGTGCAATAAGGTTAAATTATTTATGAATTTTTCTGCAATTAATGCAAAAAATAAAACTGTGGATCACTGTGGATCGTGCAATAATGGAATGCATGCTTTGTGTGTGTGTGTGATAGTTTTTTTTTTTTTTTGCATTGAGGGATGGTACTTTAAATTTCATTGTACTTGTTGAAATGACAATAAAGACTATTCTATTCTATTCTATTCTATTCTATTCTATTCTAAGTACGAGTCCACCTGCATATTAGTCAGTTTAGCTACAAGCAGAGGCAACTGCAGAACAATCAAACCTGTTTAAAAACTGGATTAACTCACTACCCCTTACAATGTGACCATCAATTAAAATACTGTCCTTCTTCTTGTACCCTGTACAGTGGAACCTTGGATTGCGAGTAACCTGGTTTGTGAGCATTCCAGGTGCGTGTCATGTAGCACGCATGCACTTCTTGTTTTGATGTCGAGCGTCACATGATCACAACTGAGTCAATTGTTTTTCTCTCTTACGCACTGCGGAATTGTGGGTAATTGTCTCCCCTGCTTGACCTTAGTGAGCGTCCCTCACTCGCTTACTATAACACTGTGACCACGAGTGTGCACGTAAAGCATATTTTATTTTGTGTGTGTTTGAAAGTCATCCTTTCACACACACACATTAAGCAAAAGCAAGTGTCATTAGAGAGATTGAAGTACCATTATATCTCTCTCTCCCTGTCAGACTGCACTGATTCCGTTAGTGTGTGTGTGCGTGTCATTAAACACTGTGCCCCTTTCCTCCCCTTCTCGCCTTCACTTCCCGATGAAGCAGTGTTTCCATTAGTGTGTGTGTGTGGGGCAATCCACAAACTGATGAAATGCAGTAAGAGTGGACTTCAATGTCACAAGATTAAAGTCACCGAAAAATACTATAAAGGCATCAGAGTGTTGTGTTTAAAATCTTGTGAAAGTTGAGAGAATGACGTCACATACTGTGCTGGCATCTGCTCTTGGCGAAATGTAAACAAACATTAATGGCATATGATAATTTTCTTTCTCTGGCCCTGTGTCCCCGATACCTGTATCTTAATTCTTCAGGAAACACAGGGCACAGTGGCAGTGTGTCTCCTATGTTTTAGAATGAGAAGTTCTTCACTAGAATAACAAGAAGGCTATAGCTAGATTGTATTAATGTAAATGCAATATTGACGGACACAAGGCAAGATTTAGGAAAAGGGAGAATTTTATTATTTTAAAAATGGGAAGAAAAGGGAGGTGTGTCTATCTGAACATCTTGAGGCAGTGTCCAGTTGGCATGGGGTCACAAGGCTGGAAGAGTGGGCCCTGTGTGGGCAGCAGCTCTTTCGAATGCAGCAGCGAGAGTCCTCACTAGAACCAGAATATGAGTGTACATAACCCCCTTTTTATCCACACTGCGCTGGCTCTCAGCATCAATTTTAAAACACTACTTTTACGCTGTATAAAGCATTAAATGGTCTCTCGCCCCAGTACCGGTGTCTTACAATCTACCACTCCTACCGAAGTGATCCACACCCCCTCTGTCTGAATGGGCCTGGTGTCATGCTTGCCCTGTTAGCAGCGAGATTCTTCACACCGAAGATATATTGGATGGTGTAATGGATAGCAGTTATTAAGACACAAGACAAGAATATGTATTTGGCTGATAATGTTAAATAGATTTAGAGGAAGTAGAGAGCAACTTAGTGTATCAGTATATACCTTATAAGGTGAGAACGTGCTAAGTGGTTAGTAGGGTAAGGCTGATAGAACATGAGTCACAGGACCTGGGCATAAAAGAGTTCTACGGTACTCCGATAACGTTCTTAGGCAGTGTTACCATGTATTGTTAATTTAAGTTCACAAGGCTTTGTGTTCTTTTATTTTTCTTTGAATCCTTTGCTTAGTTCTACTTATTTACCATATATTGCTTTTCTTCACTGAAGTTGTTATTAGTTGCAATATAAAATAACAAAAAGGACCGCCTCCCATTGTGAGATTAGTACCCCCGTACTGTGCAGCAGCTGTGAGTTCTTTGAGGTCGGGAACAGACGATCCCGGGGACTACATTTCCAAGGACACTTTCTAAGGTGAGTATTGCGCTGACCTTTACAGAATTTGACACCAGTAATGGTTTGTCCTTTGCAGATACTGTAGATATTTCCTGTTTGAGTTTGTGATTAGGGAATGTTTATTAAATGCAACACGATACACCTCATAGTTGAGGTACACCTATGATGAAAATTACAGGCCTCTCTCATCTTTTTAAGTGGAAGAACTTGCACAATTGGTGGCTGACTAAATACTTGTGCCCTATTTTATATCCGTTTCTCCTCACAGTACGTGAGGAAACTGTAAAAGTAAACTTGACACATATTGTAAAGGATGCTAGCTGTTGTGTAGGTGGTGACTGGCTACATGCCAGAATCAGAATTGGATAATGGTTAATCATGTAGTCCTGTGGTGACCAGCATTGACTATCCAGGGCTTCATAAAACTCAGTACGCCGCCATGACATTTATAGTGTTAAACCAATAAACCCCCATTGCATGAATTGCCTCAAGCATAGCTGTATAAGCACAAAATTTGAAACATTTGTAATAATCTGTTCCCTCTGCTCTGAACAGATGTTTCTCACTACAGGTAGTCCTGACTCCTGAATATTCGAGTTACGAATTTCCACAGATATAAACGGACCGCAGTTTAACGCACATTCGTAGATGCAAACAACTCATGGAAGTACAGTAGCTCACATGTATTGTACAAACAATAGACACTGCAGTGCACCAGATACCAATATGTACAATTAAATAAATTTTTTTTCAGTGTGCAAGTGAATGTATAAGATGTCTAAATGTCCGGTTTATTGTGTGTGCGCGCACGTGTGGGAGTGCAGGAGAAATGAGTCGGCCTCACTGGTTTCAATGAATCAGTCCAGGAGCACGATGATGATCCAAAAAAGTGGATAACAGCTGACAGACCAGCGTCCAGGATTCCCCTCGCAATTTGAAAGCACAGAGACAACACTTATATTTTCCAAACCAGTAAAACCTTGCATTGAAAGTAACTTAGTTCGCAGTCAAAGTTGTGTGAAAGTTGTCCTACACAGTAACCACCCCTCCTCCTCCTCTCCTGTCGGGGGTGATTCTTTTCAAAGGTAAAATGCAGGTTAATTCGTTTTATTTTTCCTTCATATTTTTTATTAAACATTTTTATATGACTATTTTTGGGTTGTGAAACGAATCATTGGAGTTTCTATTATTTCTTATGGGGAAATTCCCTCTGAGACAAAATGGTAGCCGGGATTCCCCAGGTGATTTACAGGCACAGAAACATTATTTCACTTCATTTTCTTAGGCGCAGTTACGATTTTTGTGTTGGGAAAGAGTACAGATTTAGTAAAGTGAATTGGTGTGCGTTATATTGCATACTTGTGTCAAAGTATATAAGACTCACTTTGTGGGATTAACCAAGAACTCTTACAAATGTGGTCCTGGAACGGAACTCATTCATAAGTCCAAGAGAGTGGAAAATAGTTTTGAGACAAACTGGCATCCGGGATTCCCCTCATAATGTAAAGGCACAGAGACAACATGCATTTCACATACCAAGCAGTCCGTATATGCTTTTTCTGACAAGCCAATAATCTGGCAACATGATGGCCGTGTGGGGGAATTGAAAAGAGATTTATTCTAGTCAATTGGTATGGTTTATATGGTATATTCGTGTGAAAGTTTTGCAAGACTCATTTTGTCAGACTTAAGAACAAATCTGAATTGCAGACTGTGCTCCTGGAATGGACAACCTGCAGTGTGAATGTGCTAGTGTATTTGGACACACATCTTGGCAAAACTTCTCCCACACTGGAAGCAATGATACAGCATCCCTCCTGTGTGAATGTGCTTGTGCAGGACGAGATTAATTCTTCGGCTATAACACTTTTCACAACCCAAGAATGCATAAGGCTTCTCCCCTGTGTGAATGCGGTGGTGTTGTCGGAGAGTACTGCTTTCTCATCTTATGTTTTTCTAAAATACTGGTGAAAATCCCAAAGCTGCAGTTTCAGTCCAATTAAACCTGCTTCATGTCCATACTGAGATGTTCTCCCTGTGCTTTGTGGGTTTCCTCTAGGTACACCCCTTTCCTTCCACAGTCCAAAGACCTGCAGATTAGATTAATTAATCACTCATTGTCTATACCAGTTGAGATAAGCACAAGGCGGGGTGCACCCTGGACGGAGGGATTAGGCTAACTGCCAATTCCAAATTGCCCTGTGTGTGTGTGTATACCCTTCAGTGGATTGTCACCCCATCCAGGGGGTAGCCCTTGTTACTCTGTATACAGGATAAAGCGGTGCAGTTGATGAGTGAGCGATTTCAATTAGCTCTGAAATTCAGAGCTACACAACAGCTGTACATTGACTGCCCTGTAACTGCTTTATTTAGAGAGGGGTGTATGGAACATGGAAAAAGAAAAAAAAGTCTGCTGCTCTTTAGATTAAGCGGTAAAACAGTCCAAGAGCAGGACAAATCTCAGACTGAACTAAAGTAAAACAACTGTTGGTCTGCGACAAACCATGGATTAAAATACACAAACTTCACCCAAATGCGCACTGTTAGTTCTGTCCCTGAACACTGAAAAGTCGATCTGGTGTAATTAAAATGAAGACGGCTTCCCTTTTGCATCAGTGGTCTTCAGTATAAAATTGAAAAATTTATACATTTTGTTTTATTAGTTTGTTCCTATTATTCCTCAATAGGAACAAACTAATAAAACAAAATGTATATATTTTTCAATTTTATACTGAATTTTTATTTCTGTTAAGAATATTTGCAACAATATCCACTGTAAAAAGCAATATACACAAGACTATTTGTTCTGGTGGTGTTTTTGGATGAAATTCAGAATGGGTGAATATGAGAATGCACTTTAAACTGATCTTTTCTCTATCAATACCCCATATATGTGTGTGCATGTAGAATGTATGATGTTTTTGTGTTATGTTAAACATGTGTATCACACACTTACGGAATGTGATCAACCTGTACAGCCCTTGCTATAGATAAAGATATGAATGGGTATGCAAGACATGGGATGTTTGGTATCAAACGAAAGCTCTGTATTTTCAATGAACGTTGATGTGCATGAAGTCTTAGTCATATGAACCAGACTCATGTTAAAATACTTTGCCTACATTACTAAAACTCCACTGAGATGGCCTCCCACGTGACAGACCAAACCACAGGTTAAATGTATGCACGAAAAAGAGGAACCATGCAGAACCATCTCTGATTGGAACAATCGGCTGTGGGACAGACCTGCACCGTGAGATTAAAAACCTAAGGGCAGAGGAGCCTTGGCACTTTTTTGAATGTCACCCCATCTGAAGGAAGCAAGCGGATTCTTGAACTCCGACGCCGTTTGAACGCCATCTTCATGCAACAAAGAGGCACGCAGAAGAAGTCTCAGAGCGTTGTCATCGGTAACCAGGCAACCAACACGCCGCCAAGGGCTTTCCCGAAATACATCACCTCAACCTAGCGCACTGACCAATCAGCAATGTGGTGATTCCCTTCGCTGAAGTCGAACCAGCGAGACCAACCGTCATTTAATGCAAGTAAAACAAACAAAGCTTCATACCTTGCTGAAAGTGGTGCACAAGTCAAAACTAAACCATAAGATTAAACCCAAGGCTCTGCGCTTGTGACGCTTGTCCTAGTAAACCTAAACAGAACTCCATTAACTTTCACCCTCTAAACTGTTCGAGTGTGTGATTAAATAGCATAGTTTCATGTATCGTAGATTAGTTCAATAAATTCTTGTTTCTTTATAAAGAATGGTTGTCTTGGTCATGTATTTTAAAGTTTAAACATTTGCCCAGATCTTACGTTACCTTGCTCATAAATTGGTAAATACCTGATTTTGTATCATCGTCGTCAGCCGCAGGATAAAACAGAATTGGTAAGATACACTAAACCGTGCTAACGCTGAATGAATAGATGATTAAGTGTATGAATTTATAACTATAAATCTTTAATCAAAAGAACCCAAATCGTTAAAGATTCGATTCACCTCTGACCCAGAGTTGAAACCCTACATATATTGGTGGAGAATGCGTTGAGCATTGTGTTCACATTAAAACCTACATAGCTCATCAGCTGACACTTATTCTAAGTAAAACCAAATTGTCAATTCAAGGTGATTCATCCCCATCGGGATCTTGTGATCTCCCTGGACAATAATAAGATCACTACTTCTGTCACTGCCCGCAACCTTGGGGTAACTCTGGACAACCAACTGTCATCTCAAGCCCCTGCCCCTAAAAAAAAAAATAATAATAAAAAAAAAAAACCTTACCAACAGTGTTTGAGTGATGTTTCCTAGAAACCTTGTAACCAGTGAAAGGATCTATATAATGACTGGAACTTCAAAGTCAAAGCCTGTGTAGCGCACTAGAATAGGAAGTAAAAGCACCTTTAGAATTGAGCCACTGTTAGGCAAGTGTAACTCACCTGGTCTTTACAGCAAAACGCAGTTATCTCCGGTTTCCTCCCACAGTCCAAACTACAGACATGTAGTTTAGGTTTTTTTGGCAATCCCAAAGTGACTGTAGTGTGTGTGTGTGTCTTTGCCCTGCGATGGTTTGGCACCCTGTCCATGGTGTACACAACTTAAAACATGCAAAATAATTTAGATAAAGAGAAATAATGAAAATAGAAAGAGTTTAGGTAAATGTATTTGACCATGAAGAGAAAGACATCTCTAAATACCCATGAGTTGACTATTTAGGTTGAAAATTTGTCCCATGAAGGTGATCTGTGAATATCAGTGTAAATCACCAGAAGACAAAGACTGTATTGAAAGTAACATTTATATTTTTGTGTAGAATATGACCATAATTTTTTCTTTAATTATTTTATAATACATATATGAATATGACCAATTTCAATATATGAAAAAGACAAGAAAAGCACTGTGGGTAACAAAGAGAAAACAAAGAATTTTGTTTTCTCTGACCCTGGGTGATGAAATGGATTAAGCTGATTGGCTGGTTCTTATCACATAATGTGCAGAAATTTGTTTTTCTGATCTCACTGTGGCGTAGACACACATGCAAAAACAGGTGCATCTCTTGTTCTTAGGCTGGGGTTAGAGTGCAGGGTCAGCCATTAGATGACACCCCTGGAACAAACAGGGTTAAGGGCCTTGCTCAAGGGTCCAACAGTAGCAACCTGGCGGAGCTGCAGACCTCTGACCTTCTGATCAGTAAGCCACCATCCCATATTTAAAAAAAAAAAAAAAAAAAAAAAAAAACTTATGATGAATAGAATCACATCCCTATTTCCGGTATCATGCTTGATATGAACTAGGCAGCTTGTGGTAACTGATTGCTTACATGAGTGTGATGAGCCACTGTTTTCATCTGGTACAATGGCAGGTCCGAGGCAACCAAAAAGAGTCCTTCAGAGGGTGATCAAATCTGCACAGGAAACATTGGCCACCCCCTTCCCTACCTAAAGGTAACTCTATAGAAAATGAGTTCTATTTGTTCATGTAATAATACACTTAAGGATGGTTTCTATCCTAGCACTATATGGGAGTTAAATGCTACCAGACCCAAAGGTATACATACACAAATAGAATAAACCTATAGAAATGCAGGTAGTTTACAGTTTACACATACACTTTGTATGTTTACCCAGATTTAATCCACTGGTGTGTAGATTCATGCTTATATAGTTATTATAAATATTTATTTATGATGCAAGAGGTTGAGGTCTATATTTAGTTTCTATACAAATAGATACTATAGAATATTGATGACTAATTTGTATCATCCAGCCTGCACTAAAATTGTAATTTAAGTTATAATCTGAGGGTTGCTTTAACTATACTTGTATAGGGACACTAAAGAATCTTCAACCTGTAGTTAACTCAAAAACCTCACACATGTGCAGTTCCTACTTTATCCCATTTGTTAGCAAAACACTGTATATTCACTGCTATTAACCTCAACATTATGAACTGATGAATCAACTTGTATAGCACATATAGTTTCTAAACTGAAAAAATATATATATATTTTTTTCTTCTTTTTTTCAAACATATTTATAAATATTATTTATATATTTATTTATAGGTGTTTTCCTACAAGATACTTTGAGAATAACAAATCTTTCAGCATCTTTTGACAGTTTACAGTATACTATGAATGTGTAAATATGAAATTAACATACTTTAAAGGATACTTGCTGTTGTTTAGGTGGTGATTGGCCCCATACCAGACCTCAGAGTGAGAGTTAGATTGTGTCTGGTGATGATGATTGATCATGTAGGCCTGTGGCGTGCACAGTTTCATGAATCTCGGTGCGCTGTTATGATCTTTAGAGAGTTAAACCCACATTGCAAGAAGTGCCTCAAGTATGGTTGTACAAGTTTAAAATTTGAGACATCTGTAATAATCTATTCCACCACTTCAAAAATCTTTCCTGTACCCCTATTCTAAGGGGAACTGTTGCAAGTCGACATCCTTTACTGTGTGACTGAGTTGGTGCTGCTGAAAAGCTTGTTGTGTCTTAAAACTTTTGCCACAATCCGAGCAGATTGGCTTCTCTCTAGTGTGAATGCGCTGGTGTTGTTGGAGATTACCAATCTCAGTAAAACTCTTCCCACACTGTAAGCAATGGTACGGCTTCTCTCCTGTGTGAACGCGCTGGTGTTTTGTGAGATCACGACTCTCTGCAAATCTTTTCCCGCACTCTGAGCACTGATACGGCTTCTCTCCTGTGTGATTGCGCTGGTGATGTTGGAGAGTACTGCTTCGGCTAAAACACTTTCCACAATCTAAGCAATAATATGGCTTCTCTCCCGTGTGAATGCGCTGGTGATGTTGGAGAGTACTGCTTCGGCTAAAACACTTTCCACAATCTAAGCATGCATAAGGCTTCTCTCCTGTGTGAATGCGCTGATGATTTTGAAGACTACTGCTTCGGCTAAAACGCATTCCACAATCTAAGCACCGATACGGCTTCTCTCCTGTGTGAATCCGCTGGTGTTTTATAAGATCATGACTCTCGGTAAAACTCTTGCAACACTGTGAGCACTGATATGGCTTCTCTCCTGTGTGAATGCGCTGGTGTTTTTGGAGAGTAGCACTTCGGGTAAAACGCTTTCCACAATCTAAGCACTGAAATGGCTTCTCTCCTGTGTGAGTGCTCTGGTGGTGTTGGAGGGTACCTTTTCGGTTAAACCGCATCCCACAATCTAAGCACTGATACGGTTTCTCTCCTGTGTGAATGCGCTGGTGCTGTAGGAGAGTACCACTTTGGGTAAAATGCATTCCACAGTCTAAACACTGATACGGCTTTTCTCCTGTGTGAATACGCTGGTGTTTTATGAGATCATGACTCTCGGTAAAACTCTTGCAACACTGTGGGCACGTATATGGCTTCTCCCCACTGTGAATACGCTGGTGTTTTTGGAGAGAACCACTTCGGGTAAAAGACTTACCACAGTCTAAGCACTGATACGGCTTCTCTCCTGTGTGGATTCGTTGGTGGCTCAGGAGATTACTATTCACTGTAAAACTCTTGCCACACTCCGAGCACTGATACGGCTTCTCCCCAGTGTGAATACGCTGGTGTTGTTGGAAGGAGCTCAGGACATTGAAACTCTTTCCACACTCTTGACAGTAATAGGGTTTCTCCCCAGTGTGAATGCACTGGTGCACTCTGAGAGACTTCTCTCTACTGAAACCTTTCCCACAGTTTGAGCACTGATACGGCTTTTCTCCTGTCTCAGTCTCAGAGATGTTAGTGTGAAAAGGATCAGATAATCTGTGGTGGTCACTGGAGCTCTCTGTGGGATCCAGAATTTCTAATTTAATCTCCTCTGATTTCACCTTGTCTGGAGTTCCTGAGGAGGGAAAAAATATAAAATATGAAGAAAAACAGACTACTGGCAGCAGAAAAAGTAATGACTCCATTATTTTGATGCTAAAATGGATAAACAGGGACATGTGTGGAATTTGACTGAAGGCCACTGGAGCAATTTCAGTTATCACTTCATATCAGGTAAACAACAAATGGTAATAAGAAAAGTTGAAGGAAATAGCTGTCATGAATTTACTATTAACTACTTCTATTTTTATATGATAGGCAACTTGTTTCTGCAAGACAGATCCGGTCTTTTTAGACGCCTTAAGACCTGGCAGTAGAATTCACTATTGATGGTCTGGCCCCTGGGGACGAATTCTGGATGCACAATGTAGTGAATGTTTAAAAAGACGATGATGCACTTGGTCCAGCTGCGGATTTCATCGCCTTTTCAGTAGTGTAGATGACAGGCTCTTCCATTGTGAAGACTGTTGCTTCATCCAGGGTTGTACCCACACACCCAAGTTTCGTCCCCAGTAATGATCCTTGACATGAAGGACGGATCCTCGACACACTGACGAAGTTCCTGGCAGACTTCGACAATGTTTCTTCTACTCCTGGTTCAGCAACATGGGGGCAAACAACAAGGCGCATGTTCAAATCATACGTAAGGATTGCCTAGACTGTTCCGTATGACACACTGACAAAGGCAGCAATGTTGTGGATTGTTCTCCAAAAATCATCATGGACAAATTTTCGAGGGTTGAGCTTGTTGAAGGTCTTCCTGATCTCTCGTCATCATACGCTCTTGAAGCACGTGTCCAATATCAAACATCCTCTTTATCTCCAAAATCCTAGAAAAAGTTATAGCACAGCAGCTATGTGTAGATCTAAATAGAAATAAGATTGGTGAAATATATCGGTCAGGATTTAGGCTGCATCATAGCATAGACATAGCGCTGGATAAAGTGGTAAAAGCCTCTTACTGGCCTCTAATCAGGATTCTGTCTCCTGTGTGTTACTTGACCTTTGTGCAGCTTTTGACATCATTGATTAGATTATTCTCCTTGATAGATTAGAAAATGTTTTAATAGTTAAGGGAAATGCCCTCTCCTGACTGTGGTTGAACCATTGCCTCAGATCAAAGTTGGATTTTAATAGTGTCGATAATGTTTTAAACACAGAGAAAAAGTTATGTAAGCCATGTATTTCAGTGTATAGGAGAAAGTATAAAGGAGGAAACTATGGCTGTGCGAGAGAGAGAGTGTGTCTGAGTCAAGTCAGGTGATGACCTGGAGCTTTTCTTCCCTATTGACACGGCCATATTCCAGGACTCAGACTATGAGAGTGGTTCATGAGAAATCATGGATCTTCAGCAATTTTACACATGAACTGGAAACCACATTACACAACCTAATTAAAGCTAACGGTGGTTGACTGAAATATTGTGTTGAAAAACAAAAAAGTGTGTGACTTTTTTTTTGCCACACAGTGCACAATGTGTTTACCAGCATTTCTAGATCATAAAGCCCTCAATTTAAATCTCTTAATCAAAATCAGTTGCGAAATGTAAATGTTAATGGCACTTTTTCTTCAAAAATAAACACAGCTCCTCCTGTCCTAAGAAGCTAAATTGATTTACAAGCAATAGGCCAATTATGATACAGTCCTTTATCACCTGCCCAAAAGCAGCTGGCCAGTGACGAAGGAACATTCTAACACCTGCCCACACAGCAGACTTGTGTCAGACGTTTAAAGAAAACCTGAAAAAATAAACTGAAAAGAGCAATCTGGAGAAAAAGAGGAGAAAATTTAACCCAATTAATATTAATAAAACCCAAATATTTTTTTTGCATTTAAGATTAGATTATTTTTGGTTTGCAATTATTTTTCATCATTTTTGATATACTCATATTTGTTTCATTCTGTTCAATATTTTTGGGTACATATCTGTTTCCATAAGTGAGAGCTGTTATTGTAATAAGTACCAGATGGTAGTTGGTGATTACTGGAGCCCTTTGTAGGTTCTACATTCTCACATTTAACCTCATCTGAATTCATCATCAATGAAGCTCCTGTGGAGGGAAATATAAAATATAAACAACAGCAGAATGAACTACAACAGAACAATCAATGGTTCAAGCATTTTAGTAAACAAATAAACTGTGATTAAATGTATAAACTGAAATCCAGAGTAACACAAAACATTTCTGTCTGGAAACTGATGTGAATACTGGAGGGATTAAATGGTAAAAAGTGGCAAACTGCCCATAATCTCCCAAATACATAAAGAATGCACATGAGGCCACAGACCTTCACTGTATATTGTATATACAAGTATTTTTGATTAGGAGTGCAAGGATAACTGACTTCATAGACTGAAATAGATAATTAAATTATTTACAAAAAATGTAATTGTCGATCTGTTAATGACGTAATTGCGCTTAATTCTCAAGCAAACTGTGAACGCTAATGCAGACAAATACAGAATCTGTGTTTGTTGCATGGTTGTCTTCCACTTTTTTTTTTTGGACCACATTTAGGCATTTCCCTCTTATCCAGAGGGACTTACAAAAGTGCTTCAAAGTTTACATCATTGGATAGATCCTTACACTGGTTACTAGGTTACTAACTAAGCACCAGCGGTCAAACTTGTTGTGAAACAGTGTTGGAAAGGTGTTTTTATTTATTTTTACTGTTTTAAACTTCATCTGACCTTTTAAACCTGTACAAATTCCAGATCTCTGAAGTGATATTTAAAATGTTAAGTTCTCAGCAACACGCTGCCTGATTATCTTGGTAAGTTTCGTTAAAACTCAATTGAATTCACACAGATCACAGCGCACACTGAACCAGACGTCCTGTACACACATACACACACACACACACCAATTAGTCCTTGTGCCATGTTGCTACTAGAAGCCCCAGAAACATGCAAATCCCAAAGCTGTACCATTTAAATGAAGCGGTCATCCAACTAAACCTGTCTTAGTACTAAACCAAGACCAGTGTAGACTTTCCTCACATCAAGTATATTTTATAGTCTTTTTTTTTTTTTTTTTTACAATGGCAGCATTTTCCTTGATATTATTGAGTTGAATCTAGGCCTAGGTAAAATTGTAAAAAAAAAAAAAATAAAAAAAATAAATTGTAAAACAGTAATTGAATTTGAAATTGTTGTTTGTAAGAATTATTGCTGTGCAAAGTACCTGATGATGTTTGGTGAGTACTGGAGATGTCTGCAGGTTCCAAACTCTCACATTTAATCTCGTGCGAGTTCATCCTAGTTGGATCTCTTGATGTTCTTGCAGAGGTAAAGACAAGACATGTGGGAAAGAGGACAGCAGGAAGAGACAGGACAACCCTTACCTGGAGCAGACAGAAACATAAACGCTCAATGGTTCAATATTTTCAACAAACAAATATAAATGACAGTTTTATTTACTGTTAACTTCAGAACTGAACAACAGCTGTACACTGATCGTCTCGTAACTCGTAACATGGAAAAAACATGAAAGCTGCTCTTTAGATTAAGTGAAAAAACAGACCAAGAGCAGGAAAATTTCAGACTGAACTAAAGTAAAACAACTGGTAGTCTGTGACAAACCATGGATTAATATACTCAAACTTCACCCATGCACAACTAGGAATAAACAAGTTAACAATCTGAAATTTCAAAATAAGGTTCGGTTTCTGTGAGTTTTACTGATGAGGAAATACCCAAATTGCAACTTCTTCTCAAGCACAGCATATAATACAACATTTAATCACAGAAATAACTAATCATTACATTTAATTAAACTTAAATTTTCCCATCATGCAAGGTTTTTGAGAAACGGCTAATTCTGCAATATGAATCCTTTGCATTCTTGCGAGAGATGTTTCCATGCATCAGTGATAAAGAAGCCAAATTATAAGAAGGTGTTATTGTTGGCCAGCAGATCCAACAAGTAATAAAGGATAGTCACTTTGATGGCCTTCTTCAGGGTGCCAAACGTGTTGCATGGACCGACTTAAAGAATGTTGTTTCTAACTTTCTGGGAAATTACACAGCACCAAAATAGGTTAAACAGTTTGAAAACCTGCTCCAAGTATACAAGTCGATAAACAGGTCACTGAAGATAAATTTTCTTCATCCCCACTTCGATATCTTCCCAGTAAATCCCCGGCACCATGACTGATGAATATGGTAAAAAGCCTTCACCAAGGCATTGTCAACATAGAGAAATGCTATTAGGGAAACCGGGGTAGCTGGAGGGAACACACCAAGCAAGAGGTTCACAAGGAGAACATGCAAACTCCTAGTACACAGGTACGAGGTGGGAACCGAACCCGGACCCTGGCGGTGCAAGGCAACAGTGAAACTGAAGCCAACTTTTAGTCATTACAGTAAAGATGCAGTACCGCGTTTCGTCACACATTTATAACATAACTTCGAGGGAGGCGCTGTTTCACTCACCGAAAAATACTCAGAGAAAAACAGAGAAGAGACGGCACTGAACAACAGCAAAGGAGTTTATTACCGAAACAAATAGTGCAATTAGAACTATTAGATGTACAGTCTGAAAAAAGGGGAACATTCCACTGGCAGCAAAATATCTTTAGTTTTCTCTCATGCTTATGCTGCAATATCATAGTGTAGGCCTATACGGCAGGAGGCAGTACAATGTTAAGACATAATTGCTGTTTTCAAAAAATACATGATACAGAAATTACACATAGATATTTGTGTTCAGGGTGCAACGGCAACCAAAAAAAATCCATTACATTTATCGGCTATTGTAATTATACCAGCAGTTTATCTGAAAAAAAAAAAAACCTATAACAGCATTCACTGTAACGGTTCACTATAATTTACAAATCATTGCATATCAAGTGCCCTACAGAGTGTGAGTTAAACAGCACTATGTTCCAGCCTGTGTAGCGCACTAGCATAGGGAGTAGAAGCCCATTTAGGACGGAGCCACTGTTAGCCGAGTGTAACTTACCTTGAGCTTTACAGCAGAACGCAGTTAACCACCTCAAATCCACCCACAACGGATCAGATGGAACTGTGGGGGTAAAACCCTGTCAGAAATATGGGGATGTAAAGATGATTAGTAGAGTCGGAGAAGCTCAGCTCATCAATCAGCAACACTGCAGCACGGCTTCTTCTGCTTCTGGGAATGTGTGGAGGACCGCGACCGAAACGCTCACAGCGACACCTACTGGAGGATTAGTGCACTCACATGAGAATTTACTCGACTTGAGGCGCGCTTTTTTAAAGCATGTACTGTACATTGATCTTCAGTCAGGTTTTTGGTTTTTCTCAGGATGCTTGTGTTTCGGGACTCCTCTTAATTCTGACAGAAGCCGCTTCTGACATGAACAAGCCACTGATTAGGTTTATTCTTTTACACAAACACACAGCTCAAAACATACAAAGCAATGAAGAGAAATAAATACATTATTCAAAGAATAAAACAATAAAAATAACATGCTATGAATATGTTATAATTAAATAATTCTGTATCACTTTTGTTTTAAATAAGTGACACTCCAGCGGTGTAATGATATCATTCCAGATTCCCATTCTTGTGAACCGGGTTTGATTCCCGGCTGGTGCAGACTCCCTTTATATTTAGGGTAGTGGTGGCTCATTCCACTGTGGGTCACTGGGTTACTCTGACCCTGGCTGACCCTGTACTTTGACCTCAGCTTCCTAACTGGGATATGAGAAAAAAATGAATTTACCTGTGCTGTAAGGTACATGTGACAAATAATTAAATTATATACGGTGACTTGGTGTATAACGTTCCTCTGCCAGGTTGCCGCTGTCCTGTCTGCTCCAGGGTGCCATAAAAAAATGGTTGACCCTAAAATAGCTGACTAGTAAAAAGCTGGGCTATGTGAAGAATAAAGAATTTCACTGCTTAGCGATGTATATGTTATGAATAAAGGCTGAACTGAACTTTCATAAATAATATTAGATGTTATAGAAAGGCATTTAAACCTCCCCATCAAACAATGTTTAATGACTAATGTATTTATTAACTTGTTTATTTTTAATATATAGTGCTGTGAAACAGTATTTTCCCCTTCCTGATTTTTTGTGCATATTTATTACTCTTCACATCAAACAAATTCTAATATTACACAAAGATAACCAGAGTGCCAATGTTTATTTCTCCAATTAAATCTAAATAAGCTTTGTGTTTATTTTTTTGGATGCAGGTGGTGCATGGAAAACAATAGGCTTGTATACTAATCCAGACAAACCCTCTGATTTAGATAAAACTATTTGAGAAACTATTCAGATAAAAGCTTTCTAAAATCCTATGGACAGAGTCTGTTCAGGTGCAGCATGAATCTTCATTCCATGCCAGGTGTCGAGTCAGTCTGCTTTGTGCCTGAAACGCTTCCGGTGAAACATGAAACTGCAGAAAGGTCGACAGAAAACCACTTCACACACATGACGTCAGAGATCCACTAGAGATACCATGTTTATTGTAACATTGTGCAGGATCATACTGTGATGCTGTGCCTCAATTCAAGCAAAAAACAAAAAAACAACCCACTGTAACTGAAGAAAGTCATTATTTTCTGAAGCTTCAACTATACTACTTAACTAAGCCTTAAATGAGATACAGACTAGATCAGGTTCATGATATTGTTCTAAAAATGAGGAGCACCATCACATCCATATTGTCTGCACTGAAATACATTATATGTCAACTAGCAAGACACATACAGACCAAGAGGCAACTACCCAGCTCAGTTTGCAACTTAGAGAAACGCACCCAACTTAACATCTCTTATTGCTAACACTAAACTGGAAAATCCTGGTTTACTGGTCTGCTGCTGCCAGTTTTCTCATGGAGTTTCTTTTTTCTTTTGTCACGTCCTTGAAGATAATTACGCTTCATTCTCTCAAAATTTGTCCACTAGCAGTCACGTTTACAAGATATACATTACCTTAGAATTCCACTTTGCCCTGAGCACCAAAAAATCAGTTGTTTTGCATACCAACATACACCCACCTAAAGGATTATTAGGAACACCTGTTCAATTTCTCATTGATGCAATTATCTAATCAACCAATCACATGGCAGTTGCTTCAATCTATTTAGGGGTGTGGTCCTGGTCAAGACAATCTCCTGAACTCCAAACTGAATGTCAGAATGGGAAAGAAAGGTGATTTAAGCAATTTTGAGTGTGGCATGGTTGTTGGTGCCAGACGGGCCCGTCTGAGTATTTCATAATCTACTCAGTTACTGGGATTTTCACGCACAACCATTTCTAGGGTTTACAAAGACTGGTGTGAAAAGGGAAAAACATCCAGTATGCGTCAGTCCTGTGGGCGAAAATGCCTTGTTGATGCTAGAGGTCAGGGGAGAATGGGCGACTGATTCAAGCTGATAGAAGAGCAACTTTGACTGAATAACCACTCGTTACAACCGAGGTCTGCAGCAAAGCATTTGTGAAGCCACAACACGCACAACCTTGAGGCGGATGGGCTACAACAGCAGAAGACCCCACCGGGTATCACTCATCTCCACTACAAATAGGAAAAAGAGGCTGCAATTTGCACAAGCTCACCAAAATTGGACAGTTGAAGACTGGAAAAAGGTTGCCTGGTCTGATGAGTCTTGATTTCTGTTGAGACATTCAAATGGTAGAGTCAGAATTTGGCATAAACAGAATGAGAACATGCCTTGTTCCCACTGTGCAGGCTGGGAGTGGTGGTGGTGGTGTAATGGTGTGGGGGATCTTTTCTTGGCACACTTTAGGCCCCTTAGTGCCAATTGGGCATTGTTTAAATGCCACGGCCTACCTGAGTATTGTTTCTGACCATGTCCATCCCTTTATGACCACCATGTACCCATCCTCTGATGGCTACTTCCAGCAGGATAATGCACCATGTCACAAAGCTCCAATCATTTCAAATTGGTTTCTTGAACATCACAATGAGTTCACTGTACTAAAATGGCCCCCACAGTCACCAGATCTCAACCCAATCTCAACCCAATAGAGCATCTTTGGGATGTGGTGGAACGGGAGCTTCGTGCCCTGGATGCGCCTCCCACAAATCTCCATCAACTGCAAGATGCTCTCCTATCAATATGGGCCAATGTTTCTAAAGAATGCTTTCAGCACCTTGTTGAATCAATGCCACGTAGAATTAAGGCAGTTCTGAAGGCGAAAGGGGGACAAACACCGTATTAGTATGGTGTTCCTAATAATCCTTTAGGTGAGTGTATAGTGCAATATGGAGAGAGAGAGCGAAACAATAAAATATCAGACAACATAAGACAAATATTGGAAAATAAGACAACCGTTAATGTTGCGCGGGTTTATTTTCGGGGCCTCAGTGAGCTTATAATAATTTTAGGCTATAATTAAACCATTAAACCCATGTTACAGGAAGTGCCTCAAGCTGTACAAGATTACAGTTGATCATTTTGTAATAATCATTTATCCCACATCTAAAATCTTTCTGCCCTGAACTGAACTTTCATAAATATTAGATGTTATAGAAAGGCATTTAAACCTCCCCGTCTATGACAACAACCATGCTGAACTGAAGTAAATTAAGTTTAATGACTTCATATATTTATTTACTTGTTTATTTTTAATATATAGTGCTGAGAGTTTTTTTCTATGCATATTTGTTACTCTTAAATGATTCACATCAAACAAATTCTAATATTACACAAAGATAACCAGAGTGTCAATGTTTATTTCTTCAAATAAATCTAAATAAGCATTGTGTTTATTTTTTTGGATGCAGGTGGTGCATTGAAAACAATAGGCTTGTATACTAATCCAGACAAACCCTCTGATTTAGATAAAACTATTTGAGAAACTATTCAGATAAAAGCTCTCTAAACACCTATGGACGGAGTCTGTTCAGGTGCAGCATGAATCTTCATTCCATGCCAGGTGCCGAGTAAGTCTGCGCGCTGTTCTGAGGGGAACTATAGCATGTCCTCATCCTTTACTGTCAGAATGACTGGGTAGTTTCTCGCTAGTGTGAATGCGCTGGTGTTTTTGGAGATTACTGCTATCAGTAAAACTCTTGCCACAGTGTGAGCACTGATATGGCTTCTCTCCAGTGTGAACGCGCTGGTGTTTTCTAAGATCACGACCCTCTGCAAATCTCTTCCAACACTGTAAACACTGATACGGCTTCTCTCCTGTGTGAATGCGTTGGTGCTGTATGAGATTACCGCTCCGGGTAAAACGCTTCCCACAGTCTAAGCACTGATACGGCTTTTCTCCTGTGTGAATGCGCTGGTGTTTTCTGAGATCATGACCCATGGTAAAGCTCTTCCCACACTCTGAGCACTGATGTGGCTTCTCACCTGTGTGAATAAGTTGGTGCTGTAAGAGAGTAGTGCTCCGGGTAAAACTTTTTCCACAATTTAAGCACTGATACGGCTTCTCTCCTGTGTGAATGCGCTGGTGTTTTTGGAGCGTACCTTTTCGGTTAAAACTCATCCCACAGTCTAAGCACTGATACGGCTTCTCTCCTGTGTGGATTCGTTGGTGGCTCTGGAGATTATTGCTCACAGAGAAACTTTTCCCGCACTCAGAGCACTGATACGGTTTCTCTCCTGTATGAACCCGCTGGTGTTCTTGGAGATTACCACTTTGGGTAAAACGCTTTCCACAATCTAAGCACTGATACGGCTTCTCTCCTGTGTGAACACGCTCATGCTTTAGCAGATTTCCTTTTTGTGCAAAACTCTTGCCACACTCTGAGCACTGATACGGCTTCTCCCCAGTGTGAATGCGCTGATGTAGTTGGAATTTGCTCAGAACACTAAAACTCTTTCCACACTCTTGACAATAATATGGTTTCTCTCCAATGTGAAGGCACTGGTGCACTTGGAGATATTTCTCTCGAGTAAAACCTTTCCCACAGTTTGAGCACTGATACAGCTTTTGTACTGTCCTGTCCTCTCTGGAGCTCTCTGTGGGATCTAGAATTTCTAATTCAATCTCCTCTGACTTTACCCAAACTGGAGTTCCTGTGGAGGAAACATACAACACATACAATAAATCAATGACTTCATTATTTTACCAAATAATCATCAATACATTTATAAACTGAAATTTAGAGCTAGGGTTAGACCAAGACCACAACTCATACTGGTTTGTTGAAACCACTGATCTGGACCAGTTACTGTGCCATGTCTTCCTTCAGTGTTCAGAGAAAAAATGACACCTAATGCCCCAGGAATGTGAAAATCCTGCACACGAAGTCACAATGTTTTCTTCATGGGTTGCTAACAGGCAAGCTCTCACATTTGGAGCTAACTTGTTAAGGCTATAAAGAATGTTTTTTTTAGATAATGCGAGACAAAAAGGGATGGCAGGGAATTCTACAGAGAAAGTGAAAAGTAAATAGGCAGTAAAAATTTGTAATAAAGTCCATATTTCTAATGCAAATTTATTGAAACTAATTGTACATGTACTTTAGAACATAAGAAAATACAAGTAAATCTTTCAACCAGTTTCCTTAAACAGCCAAAAACGGAATGTAAAGTCTGCTGAAGGAAGAGGTTTGGAATATTGCTGAGAACTGCGAGGCTTTGTCCTGTACATCTCCTCCATTGCGTAGCCCCACGGGGAAAAAAAAAAAATCACATGAAGATCTGGACTTCTTGGAGGCCGTTCATGAGGTTTCCGTCATCCCAACCAATATCCTGGAAAATGCTGGTCCACACATGCACAGTGGAAGCAAAACGGGGTGGTGCGCATTGGGGTGGCGCTACAGTGATACTACAAGTTTTATAGCTATTAAATATTGCCTAGTTCATTTTCACCAACCCTGTATAGGCTTAACAAGAAAAAACCTCGAGGAACTTATACTCATTTGTAAAGTGACATTTCTGCATTTAAAGTTATTTTTTATTTGTTTGTTTGAAATTATTTTTCTTTATTTTCAATATACTGATTTTTGTCTAATTTTATTCAAAATCTATTTCCATATGTGAGAGGTGTTACTGTAAGAAGTACCAGACAATAGTTGGTGTTTACTGAAGCTCTCTGTGGCTTCCACATTCTCACATTTAATCTCATCTGGATTCATGATCTTTGGAGCTCCTGTGGAGGGAAAAATAAAATATGAACAGCAGCAGAAAAATCACAGTAACGTGCAGTGCTGAGAAAAAGCATTTGCCCCTTCCTGATTATTATTATTATTAATAAGTTGTATATTTGTCACACTGAAATGATTAAGATTGTTAAATCAATTTTAATGATAACCGAAATAAATACAAAATGTTGTTTTAAAAGATGATCTCATTCATTAAGGGAAAAAAGTTGCCCAAACCAAAGCTGCCTGTCCAACTAAACCTGGCTTATGCTTAAATCAGTGTTACAGTGTAGACTTTTCTTACATCAAGTATATTTTACACAGAATTTCCTATAAAACCTATTCCTTGACATTATTGAGTTGAATTTAGGCCTAGGTTTCAGTAAAACGTCTTTGATTGTGAGCAGCGGTGAATGTTGTGTTTGTGAGAGTTGTTGGTGTGGGAAGTACCTGATGATATTTGGTGAGTACTGGAGATCTCTGTAAGTTCCGAACTCTCACATTTAATCTTGACTGAATTCATCTTAGATGAATCTCTTGATGTTCTTGCAGAGGTAAATATAAGACATGTAGGAAAGTGGACAGCAGGAGGAGACAGGACACCCCTTACCTGGAGAAGACAGAAGACATAAACGCTCAAAAGCTCAATATTTTAAACAAACAACTTTAATGACAGTTTAATCATCTCTGAAATTCAGAGCTACACAAGAGGAGCGTATCCAACAAGGACAAAGATAGAAGAATGGCTGCTGCTTTTATTAGATTTTTATAGATTAAGAAATAAAACAGTCCATGAGCAGGAAGAATCTCAGACTGAACTAAAGTACTTGTGGTCTGCAACAAACCATGGATTAAAATACACAAACTTCATCCAAGTGTGCACTGTCACTTCTGTCGGTGGACACTGAGGAGCTGATATGGTATCACTTAAATGACTTAAATCACATTCTGGGTCAAGGTTTCTTCCTCGTGCCATCACTAGGGTTGTCTCTGTCTGTCTGACAAACTGATTAAGCTAAAATGTATAACTGATATACAGAAATTTTATTTCTGTATTAAAGCTTCTTTGAGACAATGTCCATCCTTAGAAGTGCTATACAAGTAAAACTGTATTTAATTGAATTGAAAGGTGGTAGTGCTTTACCACTTATTGTGTAAGTCATTAAACCTGGACAAATTGTTCAGATTGTGTAACAATAGAGAATCTAGGAATTCAATTATTATTATTTAAGAAAATGTTCAATTAGTAATTAAATTAAATTAAATAAACTGGAGGATGCTGATATTTATAGTATCACAAGTTGACAAAGAGAGACCTCTATTTAATATTGGTAAATATTATATATTTAGTGTTACACAGAGTATACTGTGGCGGACCACCAATTATATTTGCCCAAAAATCTGTCTTGGAGAACTTGTGAGTAGAATTCTGGATTATGATGAAAGGTGTACAGAGGCAGACCTGACAGGAGCGAGTTGCTGTCGTCCAGTCTTGAAATAAACAAGCAACACCAGTAGGCCGTGGAGAAAGAAATGGATAAATCCTTCTGATATTGTAAAGAGGAAATCGACAAGAGCAAGAACGGTTGGCGGCGTGTGGGGAAAATGACAAATGATTGTCTAGAGTCACCTCAAATTCTAATTTTCTTTGTTACATACACAATCATACACAGTACGGTATGCAGTGAAATGGCCCAAGATTGTGGGCAGTGTCTGAAAGGTGTGATTAATTTGTACATTCTTTAAATTACAGAAAAACAAAGGGTACAACTAAAGGTGTCTATGAACTTGGAAAAATCCAAGTTGCAAATTCTTCTCAAACACAACATATAATAAAACATTTAAAAGAATTGATAATTATACAAATCATTTATCTAAAAAAAAAAGCAAACAACAATTAATTCCATACACTGTAAAGTGTCTCCATAAAATCAAAATAATTGTATATCTAGTGCCCTACAGAGTGTGTGAGGTAAACAGCTCTATGTTCTAGTGCCCTACAGAGTGTGTGAGGTAAACAGCACTATGTTCTAGTGCCCTACAGAGTGTGTGAGGTAAACAGCACTATGTTCTAGTGCCCTACAGAGTATGACTTAAACAGCACTATGTTCTAGTGCCCTACAGAGTGTGTGAGTTAAACAGCACTATGTTCCAGCCTGTGTAGCGCACTAGCATAGGGAGTAGAAGCCCATTTAGGACGGAGCCACTGTTAGCCGAGTGTAACTTACCTTGAGCTTTACAGCAGAACGCAGTTAACCACCTCAAATCCACCCACAACGGATCAGATGGAACTGTGGGGGTAAAACCCTGTCAGAAATATGGGGATGTAAAGATGATTAGTAGAGTCGGAGAAGCTCAGCTCATCAATCAGCAACACTGCAGCACGGCTTCTTCTGCTTCTGGGAATGTGTGGAGGACCGCGGCCGAAACGCTCACAGCGACACCTACTGGAGGATTAGTGCAATTAAAATGAATTTGGTGTACAAGCTCTTCAATCAGTTTTTAGGATTAGCCCAGGATGCTTCTGTCTCCACCAAGTTCTTGAAGACACTGTGATTATGTACATGGTTCAAGCAAAAAACATTAGTTACCATTTTCTGAAGCTTCCATTACACTAAATAACTTAAGCTTGAAAGATCTTTTTTTTTCAGAGCTAGATATACTGTATATACATATTTTTTCTTGTATCTGTCACTTTGTCTGCTCTAGTGTTACAAACAGAACTGTCTCCACCTTAGTGCAAAACAACCACCTCACTGTAATGTGATTGTTGAGAATCTAAATGAATATGTATTTATTTAATTATCTTTAAATGTCTTAGATGTCTGCACTATAGCTCCGTCTCCCTGCTCCTTTCCTACCTATATAAAAGAATGTGATATTTTGTGCCTGATAAAATACTCATGTAACTTTACAATAAATAATATTAATGTCTTTTAGCATATAGTATTGTGTTGATATTATGGCGCTACAGCTAATATTTATTTGCAGTTCAAAGAAAAAACTAGTCATTTACAGGTGAAACTGACTGCACTTAAAGCCCAGAATAAATCTGAAATTGTGCAACATTTCACTGCTTCTTCTTGAAGTGCTTTCTTTCTGCATGTCCTTTTCCTTTCTGCTCCATCGGGTCATTATCTTTCTATCCTAACGTATATATTAAAACACTTTGCTGCTTAGGGGAGATGCGGAACCAACATAATGTAACAATGCCAGTCAAGACTAACAGAATTAGATTAATGAACAGATTAATATTGTTATTATTTAATGAACTAATTGAATGCTAATTTCGGGAAATCATAATTTTAATTTAAGATTGGGCAATAATATAAGTAAAAATGCATGAATTATTACAAAAAAAAAAATCACTCAAATCAGTCGCCATGCCACTGGGAATACTCCTGATGGCCAGTGTGGGACAAAGAAGGACATCAGCCACACCAACAATCGACTGGACTCTCTGCTGTGGTTAGGAAAGCGCTGGCACTCCCTTAAGGCCAACACAAAGAGACTGAGGAAAAGCTTCTTCTCGCAGGCTATTCATGCCCTCAACCAGAACACCACATAGGCCTGAATTGGTGGGACTTGCCTTTGTTTCCTTCACACCAGTGTTGGAGCACATTACTCACTATATACACACACTGCACACAGTTCATATGTTGCACATTTCTTGGTTTACACATAAAAGGAGGACTAACCTGCATTTTAAACATGGGTAGTAACACTGCTGTTTTTTTTAATACACAAAATATATCAATCATGTATCCTGGCTTAGATCCTATTTTACTGATCAACATCAGTTTGTAGATTTAAATGGTGACTATGCTGCATGTTCTCAAGTGAAGTTTGGTGCAAGCATGGCATTAGTTTTCACTGTTGTGCTGATGACACATAGTTATACAGTAGGTCTCAGCAAAGCCACTTGAAAAAAAGCTATCTTAACAAAGTAAGCAATGTATGAAGGACATGAGAGACTGGATGTTAATTAACTTCCTTATGCTTAATCCTGACAAGACAGAAGTTCTGGTACTAGGATCACATGCAGCTAGAACTGATCACAGAGTAAGTCTAGCTGGCCTTTCTTTTCCATCATGTAATACAGTAAAAGACCTCTGTGTGAGTATAGATTCCAATCTTTCACTTGAAGCTCATGCAGATAATCTTACCAGGATACCTAGTACCTAAAAATCCTATACTTGCTTATGCAAAGGAACAGATCTGGGGGACTCATGGACAAAGTATTATGATGAACTGATATGTTTAGATGCTGCCTTCCCCACTCTCATTGATCACTCGTGTTTGTTGATGGTGGAGTTACTGAGTGCTTTACTTCCCTGGAGGCCCTCATGTCAATCTTTCAGTTATAATTCCATAGTTCCATATACAGGAATTAAACAGCATTAAGCGGTATAGACGATGAGTGAGTGAGTGAGTCCAGAGAGAAACAGAGAGAGAGAGAGAGAGAGAGCGCGCGCGAGAAAAAATTCTGTCCACAATACCTACAGTACAGCCTGAACTGAGTTTTGTGGACAGAATTTTTTCTTCCTGACCATCAAAAGAAAACGGACGCCAAATATAATTCCATTTCTATTTATTGCTTAAAGAATTTGTCCAAGGTAAACACTTGTTTTACATTAAATGAAACAACATTCAAGATGTTCAATAATATAATAAAACCTTTAAAGCCAATCATATATGACCTCACCATTCAACCAATCACAGCCCTCCAGGAGCGCAGCACTCAAGTAGCTCAGCTTTGCGCACCTTTAGTGTTTATAAAGATGTTAAAGTGGTTAGCTGTATTCTTTTCGGCAAAGTTCAATAATGAAACATTATGAAATAAAGTAATAACTTAGACGTGCATCCTGTTCTTGGTTCGCCATGCTGGTGTATGTAGGTAACTCTTCATTTCCGTTGTAATTAACTCAGATTGCGCAAAAGGTGTGCAAAAGTGAACTTGAGTGCTGCGCTTGGTTGAATGGTGAAGTCGTATCTGATTGGCTAAAGAGTACAAGTGACACACGTTGCTGCCAGCAAAGTCTTAAAAATATACACAAATCCAGGGCGATTCGTACAGGAAAAACAATTTGCACATTCACAGCCCATGATGCACTCGGCAATTAATTTTTTTTTACACAGTTGTATATCTGTGAATTGTGTTTTGCATTTGTTAAACGTATATTATGAATATTGTGCACAAGTGTTTTTTTTTTGAGAATATATACTTTTTTCATGCACGTGAATTGGGTTTCACGCATGTGAATTGGGATACGCATGTGTGCATTGTGTCTTTTGTGTGAATTATTATTGAGACTGATCTGCTTCCATACCCTTCCCCTCTCCCTCTTCTCGTCTAACACAGTAACCCTTCCTCCACTCTTTTCACACGCGCACACACAACGGAAACACTGTTTTATCAGAAAATATACAGGAAATCTCTCACACTAAGCGACACACTAACGGAATCACTTCTGTAAAGTAAAAATTAATTAACCTGCACTTTACCTTTGAAAAGAACTGCAACAGAGCAGTGTTTCTGTGTAGAGCAGAGAGAGAGAGAGAGAGAGAGAGAGTGTGAGTGAGTGAGTGAGTGAGTGAGTGAGTGAGTGAGTGAGTGAGTGAGTGTGTGAGTGTGTGTGTGTGTGTGTGTGTGTGTGTGTGTGTGAGAAGGCGAAAGTAGGATGGGTCTGTGTGTGTGGCACAGTGTCCAATGACGCCTGCACACAGACACAAAGAGCAGGCTGATACAGATAGAGAAAATGGATCTTTAACACCTCTAATGAGACTTGCTTTTGCTTTACACGCGCAAACACGTTATAATACACGCACGCTGTACACACGCACACACACATGGTCATAGTGTTATAGTAAACAGTACACGTGTGCACAGATGTTGATTATACCAGTAAGAGACGCGCACTAAGACCCAGCAGGGGAGACGATTACCCACAATTTCGCAGCACAAGAGAGAAAAAAACGTTGGCTCAGTTGTGATCACGCGAGGCTCGGCATCAAAACAAGAAGCGTATGCGTGTACATGATCCTCGGTACTCGTAAACCAAGACTTGCTCGTTTTTTCAAGTCAAAATTTATAAAAAAATCTTCTCTCGTCTTGCGGAACACTCGCAATCCGAGGTTCCACTCGGAACCAACTGGCCAACTCACAATGCAATGAGAAGAGAGAGAAAGAGAGAGAGAGAGAGAGAGAGAGAGAGTAGAGAGAGAGAGAGAGAGAGAGAGAGTGTGCGCAGTTCAGTGAGAGCAAATACAAATTGCTGGCACCAGAAAGAGCGGGAAAATAAAAATATCAGATAAACATCAGACAGACAACGGTTAATGTCGAGCCCTGAGGAGGGTAATGTTTATTATTGCAAGGCCTTACACAATATATGTAGAGAACTTATAATAAGATCAGACTATAATTAAACCATTAAGTTCATGTTACATGAAGTGCTTTAAACATGGCTGTACAAGATTTAAATATGAGACATTTTGTAATAATCTGTTCCCCCACTTATATTATCCTTCCTGTGCCTCTGTTCTGAGGGAAGCTGTAGCTTGTCCTCATTCTTTACTGGGTGACCAAGTTTGTGCTTCTGAAAATTTTTTTGCTTCCTAAAACTCTTCCCACTAGATGGTTTCTCGGTAGTGTGAATGCGCTGGTGTTTTTGGAGATTACTGCTCTCAGTAAAACTCTTGCCACAGTATGAGCACTGATATGGCTTCTCTCCAGTGTGAACGCGCTGGTGTTTTCTGAGATCACGACCCTCTGCAAATCTCTTCCAACACTGTAAGCACTGATACGGCTTCTCTCCTGTGTGAATGCGTTGGTGCTGTAAAAGAGTACCACTTCGGGTAAAACTCTTCCCACAGTCTAAGCACCGATATGGCTTCTCTCCTGTGTGAATGCGCTGGTGTTTTATGAGGTCATGACCCACGGTAAAACCCTTCCCACACTCTGAGCACTGATAGGGCCTCTCTCCTGTGTGAATGCGCTGGTGTTGTTGGAGAGTACTGCTTTGCGTAAATCTTTTTCCACAATCTACGCATTGATACGGCCTCTCTCCTGTGTGAATGCGCTGGTGTTTTTGGAGAGTGCCTTTTCGGGTAAAACTCATCCCACATTCTAAGCATTGATACGGCTTCTCTCCAGTATGGATTCGTTGGTGGCTCTGGAGATTACTACTTACAGAAAAACTCTTACCACACTCTGAGCACTGATACGGCTTCTCTCCTGTGTGAACACGCTGATGTTGTTGAAGAGTACAGCGTTGAGTAAAACGCTTTCCACAGTCTAAGCACTGATACGGCTTCTCTCCTGTGTGAATCCGCTCATGTTTTATGAGATCATGACTCACGGCAAAACTCTTTCCACACTCTGAGCACTGATATGGCTTCTCCCCAGTGTGAATGCGCTGATGTTGTTGGAATTTGCTCAACCCACTAAAACTCTTTCCACACTCTTGACAGTAATAGGGTTTCTCCCCAGTATGAACACAATTGTGCACTTGCAGGGATTCCTCTCGATTGAAACCTTTCCCACAGTTTGAGCACTGATGCAGCTTTTGTACTGTCTCAGTCTCAGAGGTGTTAGTGTGGAAAGGACCAGATGAATTGTGGTGGTTACTGGAGATATCTGTGGGATCCAGAATTTCCAATTTAATTTCCTCTGACTTCACCTTAGCTGGAGTTGCTGTGGAGGGAAATATAACATATAAAGGAAAATAGAGTACGACTCACGGGCAAAAAAAAATAAAAATCAATTACTTCATCAGTGTTAACAAATAAACATTGATGCATTTATAAACCCAGCCAATCATCCATGAAGGTTTCAAAAGTTTCAGTCCAACTAAACCTGCCTTATGCCCAAACTGAGATCCTTCACACAATGTCAAAACACCATTTACATGTAAGCATTTGGCAGAAGTTCTTATCCAAAGCGATTTACAAAAGTAGTTTGAAGTTTAAATATAACCTTAAATATAACCTTAGATATAACACCAAGTTACTACGTTATTTTTACTATAAGTACCATCAGTCAAACCCTGTTTGGAAAGATTTTGTGTTTGGGGGGTGCTGGGATGGGGGATTTATCCCAAATACCTAAGAAACAAATTGAGTCATCGCTTAAAGATTGCCAGTGACTCGGCTGTATGGACATCTTGATAAAGTTATTTTATTCTACCACCTAGGAGCCAGGACAGAAAACAGTCTCATTGCATGTCTTCCTCGATACCTGAGAGATGGTGGGATCAGTCAAGCAGTGGTGCAGTGTGGGGTGTGATAACTTTGAGATTAGAGAGCAATGGGCCTTTTTTAACTTTGTAGGCAAGCATCAGTGTTTTGAATTTGATGCTGGCAGCCACAGGAATCTAGTGGAGGGAGCAGAGAAGCGAGTGGTATGGGAGAGTTTAGGAAGGCTGAAAACAAATCATGTAGCCACTTTCTGGATCAGCTGCAGAGGACAAATGGTGCACAGAGTCAGACCTGCCAGGAGCAAGTTGCCATAGCCCAGTCTTGAAATAACAAGAGACTAAACAAGCACTTTAGTGGAATCTGTGGAGAGAAATGGGCAAATTCTTTTGTTATAAAGAAGATGTTATAAAGAAGAAATCAAGAAGCGCAACTAATGTTAGCAATGTGTGAGGAAAATGACAGCTGATTTTCCAGTGTTGTTCAGGGAGATCATAAGATCCTGACAAGGTCACTTGAGATAAAGAGTATTTTGATAATTCTATCAGTTGATGGCTTTCCATCCAGGACGAGATCCGATTAGAAACCTGAGTGTCTGTAGAAAAAGGAAGAGAAAGGAGAGAATGAGTGCATGTCATCTGCATAAGAGTGGTATGAAAAGCTGTGTGAGGATAAGACCTCACCAGAAGAGGACCAAGTTCTTAGCCTTGTGAGATACCAGTGGAGAGTCTGCATGGAGCAGATGTGGATCCCCTCCATGTCTCTTCATGCAACCAACCTCCTACTTAGGACAGAAACCACAGCCATGCCCTGCCACAGATTCCAATGCTTGAAAAAAAAATCTTGTTGTTGAGAGGTCCAGGACAGATTATCCGATCAAGCAGAATGAAGTTTCTCAGTGACACACAGAAGGGCAGTCTCTGTGGAATTTGCTGATTTGAATTCAGATTGGTTAGGATCATTTAGGTTGTTCTTCAAGAGATAAAGAGGCACATAAGAAAAGAAAAAAAAAGTGATACATGCCAATAAGTACTTATGTCTGCTGGATTCAGGCAGTGTTTCTTGAGGACAAGTGTAACCCTTGCTTTCTTAAACGCAGCAGGAACATGACCAGATGATATGGAAAGGTTGATGCTAGTTTTGAAAGGGGGATGGTGTCTTGAGAAATGGCCTGGAGCATTATGGAAGGAGTTGGGTCTAATAGATAGGTAATGAAATTGGAGGATGAGATAACCTGCTAAATCTCTTCAGTTGTCAGGTTGGAAAATTGTGCTAGTAGAGGAGGGGAGGGTCCTGAAACTGTACTGAATAAGTTGGGGTGGGAGCAAAGGTCTGGCAGATGGTTGTTATATTCTCATCATAAAATATGGCAAAGTCATCAGCAGTCAGAGAACATTGGTGGGTTATGTAGCAAAGAGAAGATATTATGAAGCTTGCAAGATCAAGTGCAGAAGCTTCCAGCTTTTCCTTGTAGAAGGTAGTTTTAGCAGTAACTTCACACAAGCATTTATATAGAAAAGCACAGTAAGAGAAAGATATGCATCAAGCTGTCATTTCTTACATCTTCTCTGTGCACTTCTTCAATTGATGTACAGTACATCAGATAGCCAAGGGGAAAGACAAGAAATCATCCTTGGTTTAGAAGACAGAGAGCATAGCAGGTCCATGGATAAGGAAAAGAGGTAAGAAAAGTATCAAGGAATATGGGTCTGGGAGGGATGATGGGGTACAGCAAGACACAGAGGACGGGAGAAAACTGACGAGTTCAGTTTTAGGCTCACTGCTTTCTCTTTACAAGCATGGTATTAGTTTTCACTGTTATACTGATGACACACAGTTATACAGTACAGACCAAAAGTTTGGACACACCTTCTCATTCAAAGAGATTGAATTTGTATTATGACAAGAAAAAAGTAGCTAAGTGAAGAAAAAAAATGAGTGGCCATCATTACTTCAAGAAATGAAGGTCAGTCAGTCCGAAAAATTGGGAAAACTTTGAAAGTGTCCCCAAGTGCAGTCACAAAAACCATCAAGCGCTACAAAGAAACTGGCTCACATACGGACCGCCCCAGGAAAGGAAGACCAAGAGTCACCTCTGCTGCAGAGGATAAGTTCATCTGAGTCACCAGCCTAAGAAATTGCAGGTTAACAGCAGCTCAGATCAGAGACCAGGTCAATGCCACACAGAGTTCTAGCAGCAGACACATCTCTAGAACAACTGTTAAGAGGAGACCTTATCAGGCCTTCATGGTAGAATATCTGCTAGGAAACCACTGCTAAGGACAGACAACAAGCAGAAGAGACTTGTTTGGGCTAAAGAACACAATAAAGAAAACTCTTTGAATGAGAAGGTGTGTCCAAACTTTTGGTCTGTACTGTATGTCTCAGCAAAGTCACAGGAAAATATCAGAAAATAAAGTTCTGGTACTAGGACCTCATGCAGCAAGGAGAAAACTAAATGGCCTTTTTGTTCCATCACGTTCAACATTAAAAGACACATTGGTGTCATTATATAGATTCCAGTGATTTGAGGGTCATGTAGATAATATTACCAGAATAGCATTCTTTCATCTCATAAACATTAAAATAAAGAATATATCGTCAATAAACAAGGCAAAAAAATTAGTTCCTGCTTTTATCACCTCTAGGTTGGACTACTGTAATGCTTACTGGCTGGTTGTTTAACTAGGTGCATAAACAAGCTTCAGTTAGTCCAGAATGTAGCAGTGAGAGTCTTCACTAAAATCAGAAAATAGGAGCTCATCACCCAAATCTTATCCACACTGCATTGGCTACCAGTGAAATTTAACATAGACTTAAAAATACTACTTTTGACAGTATCAATCAAAGGATGCAGACTTCTTGTCAGTCTTGCGTCTTATAAAAACTATAGCAGGGGGCAGAGTTTTTTCCTACAAAGCCCTAAAATTCAAGACACAGTCTCAGTGTATAAATCTAGGCTAAAACCCTATTTAGCCAAGCATTTTTGTGGATAGATCTGCCTTATGTAAGGGAGCAGCTCTGGGGGGATCATGGACGTATGATATGTTCAGATGCCACTCTCATTGATCACTAAGGTTTGTTGACGGTGGAGTGACTGGTTGCTTTACATCCCAGCGAGCCCTCATGTCTGTGTTTCCTTCTGGCTCTCCCTTTTAGTTACGCCGTCATAGTTTTTCCTGCCGGAGTCCCTGCTTGAACTCTGCAAATACAGTGGAACCTCGGATTGCGAGTAACACGGTTTGCGAGTGTTCCGCAAGACAGGCAAAGATTTTTTAAAATTTTTCAAAAACAAGCAAGTCTTGGTTTACAAGTGCGTTGTATCATGTATCACGCATGCGCTCTTGTTTTAACGCCGAGCACCACAACTAAGCCGATGATTTTTCTCTCTTTTGCACTGCGGAATTATGGGTAATCGTCTCCCCTGCTGGGTGTTAGTGCTCGTCTCTTACTGGTATAATCTACATCTCTGTTTCAGTGTGTCTCCAATGCGTATGCGCACGTAATTTGACACCAATACACACACACGCTCTCGCCTTTACAACCCCCTCCCCTGCTTCACACACAAACAGACTCACACTGCTCTACACAGGAACTCTGCTCTGTTGCGATTCTTTTCAAAGGTAAATTGCTGGTTAATTTTTTTTTTACTTTACAGAAGTGATTCCATTAGTATGCACTCATGCAAGTGTCATTAGAGAGATTTCTTATTTTACCCATTACAACAGTGTTTCCATTGTGTGTGTTTGTTGTTGAAACTTAAAAAGCGAGGTGGGGGGAGGGAAGAGGAGTTTTACTGTGTAAGACGAGACGAGGGAAGGGGCTAATTCCACACACACACACACACACACACACACACACACACACGTATAACGGAAACACTCATCTGTCGAGATTTATTTTTACTTTTTTTGGGGGGGGGTGGGGGGGTTGTTGAACGAATAATTTGAGTTTTCATTATTTCATATGGGAAAATCCAATTTGGTTTACAAGCGTTTTGGAATATGAGCCCATTTCCGGAACAAATTATACTCGTAATCCAAGGTTCCACTGAATACATTCACCTTATACATTATCTAACCGACCATATCTAACTGTTATCTCTCCCTCTTTCCTCTCTCTCTCTGTCGAGCTACACATGCCTCTCCTGAGCTGCCAGTGATTCAGCCCTCTGGACCTGACTGACTTATCCTAGTGCCCCCTTTAGGTTGGGGATGTCATTGCATGGATGCTCAATGTGTTCTGCTTGGGATGCATGTGGTGACTGGGGACAGTTCCACTTTACCATGAAGACGGTCCTGGCCTTGGCTGATGCAGATGGCTGCTCTCTGAGGAATGAGGACTGAATTTCCCACATTCAAACTGAGCCTCCAATAATGAAATGGACTCCATATTAACTTAAACACCTGTCCTATTATAATGAATTTCCAATATACAGTATTACTGCAGATCAGTCACTGCTATCCGTTATCCCCCAAATGAGGATGGTTTCCCTGTTGAGTCTGGTTGCTCCCAAGGTTTTTTTTTTTTTTTTTTTATCTCAAGAGAGTTTTTCCTTGCCACCATCTCCCTCAGCTTACTGATCAGGGACAATCCAATAATTTAATTCAGACACATTTTTCACATTTCATACACATTTGCATATATATTTTTTATTCTGTAAAGCTGCATTACGACAATGAAAAATGTTAAAAGCACTATAAAAACAAAATTTAACTGAATTGAATAAAATAGAGCAGAGTGCTAAGGAGATTTCTAAATTTCAGTTAGTGCCCAAAGGAGTAGTGGGTAGTTAAGGTCAAGATAAAATCTCTCTCTCTCTTTTTTCCCCGCTGTTTTCTTTCAAGCATACTGGCAGTACCAGAGCCAATTTACCACCAGTGAAGGGTAGATGAGGTTTCTGAGAAATCAGCCTCTGCTTTGTAAAAGAAAGTGTCTTGATCTGTAAGAATTTACAACAGAGAAAAGTTGACGGCACATGACTACAGCCTAGTGAGGAATGATGTCTGTGTCAATACCAAGACTAAGAGAAACTGGCAAGAATATGTACTTCGTCCTATCTTGATTTGTGGCTCTAATAATAATAATAATAATAATAATAATAATAATAATAATAATTTCTACCAAAGTGTACCAGGTGGAAGTTAATTTCTGGTGCTAATGCCGGTTCAGAGCAGGTTCAATAGCATACCTCCTAAGAACTGTCTTTTCATGGACTAGAGGGTCATGTCATCACTGTATATGTCCATGTATGTCTCTATTTTCAAATAAACACTAAAAGCAATGATAGCAGCAAAAAAAAAAAATGCTATCAGCACTTGTCTGTTTCCTGGCTTCATAATTAGTAGAATGCATTTAAGCAGCTCATTGTATATGGAGTCCATTTTATATAGATGGGGGTCACAAATTTTTAGTTAGTCATGATAATCACACCTCCAGCTCTTGATGTATGTTTGTTCTAGCTCAGCAAAGTGGTGGTACCACCATGGAATCAGTTTTTCTGTCTGAACGTTGCTCTGAAAACAAAGATCTGAAATAGATCTTTCGGAACCGATTTTAATCTTCAATATACAGTAGTCCCACAATTTACACCTTAACTCCAGAATGCACTTTTTTATTTTGTGTGTCGCTGTGCAGGAAAGTGTTCACATTTATAAATCCAACACTTGTTTGGTAGTTGGCTATCATAACTGGAGGGAATAACAGGATGACAAGGAATTCAATAGCCTTAACAAGACAAAAAGCTGGAGGAAAGTATAATTTTTTGCATTAAAGTTTATGCTTGCAGTTATTTTTCTTATTTTCAAATGTATTCATTTAGATAATTTTATTTATTTATTTATTTTACATAAGTCTGTTTCCATATGTGAGAGGTGTTACTGTAAGAAGTACCAAATAACAGTTGGTGATTACTAGAGCTCTCTCTGGGTTCCATATTCTCACATTTAATCTTGTCCGAATTCACCATCATTGTAGTTCCTGTGGGGGGAAATATAAAATATGAACAAAAACAGACTATAGTACAGCACTCACTAACAGCAGAAAAATCTATGGTTCAGTCATTTTATTAAACAAATAAATATTGAGAAATTAATTAACCGAAAAGCAGCCCACACAAACATTTCTGCATTCTGGAGGGAAATTTTAGAAGAATTTCAGATGACATTACCTAAAAAAAATTACATGGGTAACGATATACAAAAGTTACAATACCTCAGTTTTCACAGCCTGGTATGAGAAAAAAAAAAAAAAAAAGGTGTTTTATATATATACACACACACAGTACAGACCAAAAGTTTGGCCACACCTTCTCATTCAAAGAGTTTTCTTTATTGTGTTCTTTGTGTTCTTTAGCCCAAACAAGTCTCTTCTGCTTGTTGCCTGTCCTTAGCAGTGGTTTCCTACCCATCTCCTGTTATACTGAACTTCCAGTCATACACATTATTATGCTAATCAATCCCTGCTATCCGTTACCACCCAGATGAGGATGGGTTCCCTGTTGAGTCTGGTTCCTCTCACGGTTTCTTCCTATTACCATCTCAGGGAGTTTTTCCTTGCCACCGTCGCCCTCGGATTGCTCATTAGGGACAATCTTATCATTCTGATTCACACACATTCACATTTCATACAAACTTACTTCTTTTGATTGTGTAAAGCTGCTTTGCGACAATGTCAATTGTTAAAAGCGCTATATGAATAAAATTGAATTGAACTGAATTCCTAGAAGAAATTCTACCATGAAGGCCTGATTCATACAGTCTCCTCTTAACAGTTGTTCTAGAGACGTGTCTGCTGCTAGAACTCTGTGTGGCATTGACCTGGTCTCTGATCTGAGCTGCTGTTAACCTGCGATTTCTGAGGCTGGTGACTCGGATGGTCTTCCTTTCCTGGGCTGGTCCGTATGTGAGCCAGTTTCTTTGTAGCGCTTGATGGTTTTTGTGACTGCACTTGGGGACACTTTCAAAGTTTTCCCAATTTTTCGGACTGACTGACTTTCATTTCTTAAAGTAATGATGCCATTCGTTTTTCTTTACTTAGCTGCTTTTTTCTTGCCATAATACACATTCAACCTCTTTGAATGAGAAGGTGTGTCCAAACTTTTGGTCTGTACTGGAGATCAAAATTAGAAAACAATTCATTTTAGAATTGTTCAATTGTTTATAATGTCATCTTCACTGCCCAACAATTGCAGGGGTTTTTGTCCTGTCTGTACCATGCTACCAGAACACCTTTTCCACAAAATAATTGAGGCATTTCAACAAAAAACATTATTTTGCAGAAAACACACTGATCAAAATTAGAGAACACTTTCAAATACCTCCCAGTTATTGGTGTTAATCTGGCACATGGTGCTAATTTTCTTGATTATCCGTCAACCCCTATTTAACTGGCAGCCTAACTTCCAGTTTCACTGACTTTTCAGTGACTGAAAGCCTCCGGCAGCAGGTTGTCCAGATGAAGGCCAAAGGGATGACCCCATCAGCCATAGCAAGACAAGTTGGTCGTTCCAAATCTGTGATTTCAAGAATATTGAATCTTTACAACATCACAAACTCATTCAAGTTCCCCAAGAAGGCTATTCGTCCATGGAAGACAAATACAAGAGTTTCCACACTGCAGATGGAATTGCTCACCAGTTCAGCGCTGAACAGGGTAAGGATCTGTCTCATCATACAGTGTCTCGACGTTTAAGAGCATTTTGACTGAAAGCCCACTCTGCAGAGTCCTCATTAGCAGAAAGAATCAAAAAGCATTGAGGAGCATGTTGTGTGGACAGAGGAGAACTGGTCCAAAGTTCACTTCAGTGATGAAAGCAAGTTTAATTTATTTGGGTCCGATGGTAAACATTATGGTCGGCGACAAACTGGAGAAAGACAAAAGACACAAAATGTGTAAAGCAGTCAGTGAAAAGTGGAGAAGGAAGGGTCATGGTTTGGGGCATGTTTTTTGCAGCAAGAGTTAGGCCTCTTATACAGCTACATGGCAGAGTGAATGCAAATGTTTATCAGAACCTTCAACAACATATGGTTCCTTCCCTGCATTCATCACCTAATCAGCCCGCAGTGTTCATGCAGGACAACGCTCCATGTCACACAGCAAAACGGGTAAAGCAGTTCCTTGAAACTGAAAATATTGAAATAATGACATGGCCTGCCCAGAGTCCTGATCTCAACCCAATAGAGAACCTCTGGAAAATCCTTGGCGACAAAGTTATGGCCAAGAAACCCACTACAGTCACTGGTCTGTGGAGGGGACGAAGGAGAGTAGACCAAAATTACACCAGAGCAGTGTGAGAGACTATGCTGTCCTGTGGCTGCAGATGTGCTGAAATCATTCAGAGCAGAGGCCTGTACACTTCCGAATAATTGCTGACTGTTGTAACCTTCAGAAAATTTTGTTGTAATCTTTTTTCATGCTACAGTCATTGTTGTTCTCTAATTTTGATCAGTGTGTTTTCTGCAAAATAATGCAGCATTTTGTTGAAATGCCTTAGTTATTTTGTGGAAAAGGTGTTCTGGTAGCATGGTATAGACAGGACAAAAGCTCCTTCAACTGTTGAGCAGTGAAGATGACATTATTTCAGAATTGTTCAACTGTTTATAAATTGTGACTGTTCTTTACTAACTGTACTGCAAAACAGCACTTGTGAAGAAAAAAAGTTGTAGCAGTGTAATCCTCAAAAGGATCAAAAGCAAATGTCATTAGAGAGACTCTCAGTCAAGAGAGCAGTGAATTCATTGCAGTGTGTGTGTGTGTGTGTGTGTGTGTGTATATGTGAAAGTTGTCCTACACAGTCTTCTCTCCTCTCTCGTCTGACACCAGCCACAATTATTTTCAAAGGTAAAGTGCAGATTAATTTGTTTTATTTTTACTTTATATTTTGTATTAATTATTTTTATATGCATATTTTTAGGTTGTCGAACGAATCATCAGAGTTTCCTTTATTTCTTATAGGGGAAATTCACTTTGATATACAAATGCTTTTATATACAAGAACACCTCCGGAAATTATGCTTGCAATCCAAGATGTAAATTATACCAGCTTGTAAAAGGTGGCAAACTGACCATAATTTCCCAAACACTTAAGGAATGCACATGAAGATTAGATTAAATTGTAAGTCAATGAAATACAAATAGCTAATCTAACCAGAAGTGCATATTTACAATAAATAACAAATACAAAAAATATGGGCTCATATGTACAGAGGTGTGAGTGTCTTATGAAGGCACAGACCGGGCATGTATGGACCATTTGCAGTCATGTGACTACGATGAAATATGGTGGAAATACTACACCTGACATTAGGCTACTGTATACTTGTGGTGATAATCATGTTATTTCAGGTGTATTTTGGAGCCCAAAAAAGCATAATTGCATGAATTAACCATCTTTCAAATTTACAGTGGATTTAGCAAAGGTTGAAAACTTTTCTGATCAGATTTCAATTAAATCAGTTAAATTTGTACCAAGTACACTGCATCTCTGAAATATACACACCCAAAGTAGTTCAGTGGGACTGCAGAAGCATCATGAGAGTCTTGGCTGAACTTGGGAAAGTGTTCATTTACAATGAACAAGGAATGTAGAATTTGGCTATTAATACTGAATATGCTGCAGTGTTTAAATAAAGCTGCAGTCCAACTAAACCTGTTTTATGCTCACATCAAGGCTGATTTACAGTATAGACTTCCCTCACATCAAATATATTTTATAGTCTTTTCTATAAGACCAAGCTTTTGGTACAACTCTTTTGAAAACATGCTTAACATTAAAGTTTTTAGAGCGTGTGAGCAGCGGTGAATGTTGTGTTTGTGAGAGCTGTTGGTGTGGGAAGTACCTGATGATATTTGGTGAGTACTGGAGATTTCTGTAGGGTCCAAACTCTCACATTTAATCTTGACTGAATTCATCCTAACATCTCTTCATGGTTTTGCAGAGGTAATTATGAGACATGTAGAAAAGAGGACAGCAGGAGGAGACAGGACAACTCTTACCTGGAGCAGACAGATGTATAAATGCTCAATGGTTCAATATTTTGAATAAACATTATTTAATGTCAGTTTAATTCACTGTTAAATTCAGAACTACACAACATGCGTAAACAGTTCTGTCCCTGGACACTGGTATCAGCCTAATGAGGATGGGTTCCCTTTTAAGTCTGGTTCCACTCAAGGGTTCTTTGTCTTCTTTGCACAAGAGGTTTTTCCTCACCATTATAATCTCCTGTCCTAATCATCATTAGGGACAAATTGATTAAGCCAATAATTTACATATTTTTCAATTTAGAAAACATTAAAAAACTTTTCAGCTTCTTTATGCAATACAAATAAACTGAATTAAATTGAATTAAACAATGGTAATGACTTACTATTTATTCTTTAAGTATAAGTCTTTTAAATTGTCCACTAGAACACTAGAATATAAGTGTCACTTATATCTCTATGTATTTTAATTATTTGTTAAATATTTTCTTTTTCTAAAAGTGTATTGTAGTGAATAATCATTTAAAACCTAGCTTCTCTAAATCTCCAATTCTCTTCTTCCACAATCGAGTATTAGTGATTTAATATATTATACGCAGAGCTGGCAACTCTCACACACTGAACATGAGACACACTCTTACAAAAGTAAAAAACAAAAAAACAATTGCTCACACTCTCACGTCACACTTCCAATTGATCATATTTTCATAATCAAAACGATTGTCTGTGTAAGACAGGAGCAAAATCAATGAGCTCCACACTCCGGGTGAAAATAGGACACATTTACAGCTGGGTGACGGCATCAACCACAAACAAAGGAAGGGATTATAATATGAACAGTCATAACTGAACAGATAATAAAATAAATCAACATTCAAATTCAGACTGCAGTAAAGTGCGGGGAGTGACAGTATTCGCCAAAGAGGAAAATACATGTGAATATTTAGAGACATTTAAATATTTGTATGGAGTTTATTCATTGAGCACATTTATATTCATAAGACACTCAAACAAACTTGTAAAAGAGAATCACACAGACACATCCCAGTGCTGATTTAGCACTGCAACACTAACCTTAAACCTGTAGTGCTGTAGGTGTATGGGAAGTGTTACAGGGAATGGCTGGATCTGTGCAGTGGGCACATTGTGTGTGTGTGTGTGTGTGTGTGTGTGTGTGTGTGTGTGTGTGTGTGTGTGTGTGTGTGTGTGTGTATACACGCAAGACCAGTGCCCTTATTTTCAGGATCTTGCTCCAAGCTTGTTTGAAAACTTGGCAGCTCTGTGTACATGGTACATACTGTAGATTTACTCGCACAATCATCAGCGTCCACATGGACTTCTCAGGGGATAACACAGAGCTGCTGGAGCGCTCTGTACGGGCTGTAATGCACCAGGACTGTTTTTAGGTTTCTCAGGAAAATATTTTTTATATTTCTTGAAAGCAAAGGGTACAGTATGTTCTGTGTGTGTTCTTGCAAATGAGATTAGATTGGGCAGTTTGCTCTGGTGTTGTTTTGAATTAAATATTGAATGCGTGTGAATACGCAAATTCAAAACTAACCTTACCATAAGCCCTTTGAACTGATCAGAGAGAGAGAGTGGCCATGTTGATGTGACGTCACATCGCAAACTGGGAACTTAACAAGCTGAAATTTCAAATGTAGATATTTTAAATCTCTTTGTTTATTATATTTAGAAATTATCTAAAATATTTCTCACATTGCCCTTTTGTAAAATGAAAAATAAAAAGGCACTGAAATTGTTTAAGTGGTTTGTGATATATAATTTGTTGTAATTATATTTTCTTTATGTTATTATTTTATTTCATTTCATCTCATGTTCTAATGTTTCTTGGAATGTTTGAGCTGGATTTAATATGTCATATTGTGCTGTTTTGGATACTAATTAATATCATTATTGTTATATTCACATTTTGTACTTAATAAAAAAATAATAGGAAAAAAACAACAACTGGAATTTCAAAATGAGCTTTGGTTTCTGTGAGTTTTACTCGTTGTAGGCAGGAAAAATCCAATTTGCAAATTCTTCTTAAACACAGAATATAATACAACACTTAAAAAGAATGATTATACCAACCATTTATCTAAATAAACAACAATTACTCCATACTCTGTGAAGATTCAGCATGAATTCTAAACAATTGTACATCTAGTGCCCTACAAAGTGTGTGAGGTAAACAGCACCATGTTCTAGTGCCCTACAGAGTGTGTGTGTTAAACAACACTATGTTCTAGTGCCCTACAGAGTGTGTGTGTTAAACAACACTATGTTCTAGTGCCCTACAGAGTGTGTGAGGTAAACAGCACCATGTTCTAGTGCCCTACAGAGAGTGTGTGTTAAACAACACTATGTTCTAGTGCCCTACAGAGTGT
>JAAGKR010005977.1:2154-13325 GCA_011419295.1 Clarias macrocephalus
TTTTTTTGGGGGGGGGGGGGCATCAGTCTAAAACTAGCTAATGTTAATTTAAATATAGCTAGAATGTGATGAGAAACAAAAAGACTTGAGCAAAGTAAAGTTTTTTTTCTGTCTATATCATCATATCAACCTTTACACATTTTATTTTAATCATATGATGACCTTTTTTTAAATTTTTAATCTTTTCTAGGCTATGTTCGAGTTAAGATTAGACAGGTTAAGGAACTGGTTTGACATGGAGTAACAGAACTGTGTGGATTCATCAACTATTATTATTATTATTATTATTATTATTATTATTATTATTAATATTATTATCCAACCATTGTCATGGTAGCGTAGAGGGTTAGCACTGTGGCCTCGTACCTCCAGGTCTTGCACCTGCCTCGTATATATGGAGTTTGCATGTTCTCCTCATGCTTGGTGGGTTTCCTCCTGGTATTCCGGTTTCCGGTATTGGCGTTTCCGAATTGCCCATAGACATTTCCATTGTCAATGGACTCGCACCAAGTACAGGGTCTACCCCGCATCTTGCCCTAAGTCTCCTGGGATAGGCTACAGGCTTCCCATGACCCTGTACACAGGATATGCAATGTAGAAGATGAATGAACCAAACATCCATCATCTATGCCTCTTATCCTGTGGAGGGTCATGGCGGGTTTGGCACGTATCCCAGGCAACCTAGGGCACAAGGCTTGGACACCCTAGATGCACAAGCACACACACCCAGTCACCAATCAGCAACTCATGTATTTGGACTGTGAGAGACAACCGGAGTAAACCCACAAAGCATAGGGAGAACATGCAAACTCCACACACAGGTGAAGAACTGGAGGTATGATTCGAATCTTAAAATCTGGAGATGTGAGACAGCAGTGCTCACCATTAAACCATTGTGTTGCATTATTATTATTATTATTATTATTATTATTATTATTATTATTAACACCAGTGTAAAAGTGAATAGAGCTCATTTCAGTGAATATAAGATGTTTGAGCAGTTTGAGATGCATGCAGTAGAAAAACATATGAAGAGTTTTCAGCGGGAATCCCATAATTTTAACATAAATCTAAAACAAAGTCTGCAGCATTCCTCTGGAGACAAATAGAATTCAATAGAGTGGAAATAACTGATGCATACTCTCATGGATTTAAACATGAAAGCATATTATATATTTGACACGGTCATTCTTCTTATAGTCGACATACTGTACACTGTAACAGTATATGTGTTACCTTTGGTTGGTCCTTTTCTACTCAGCATGGCCTGCTGCTCCTCTGAGATGTTGAGTCTCCTCACCACGTCAGCTAAAGCTGACTTAAGCAGCTGAATCTCGTCCTCCTGCATCTGAACACGCTGCTCCAGAGATGCGAGTCGGTCCGTCACCTCCATGCTGCTTGTCGCCGACGCACTGTCATCTGCCACACACACACACACACATACACAAACAAAAATGTTATGTTTAAGTAAAATATAGCTCCAGACTAATACAGCCACACTGCAGTAAAATAGAGGTGCAGGAGGTCCTTCATATCTGACATCAGTGTCTAAAACTCATCCACATCAATGATTGTAAGAACACAGACATACCACCATACATTTCACTCAAACACACCACCACATTTATCTTTTATGCTCAGCTTCTATTATTATTATTATTATTATTATTATTATTATTATTATTATTATTATTAATATTATTATTATTATTATAAATAAAAGAAAGGTTTTGTCTATACATTGGTCAGAACTCTCTCTTTCAATTATATCTTTATGTTTCATACATTGAAACAGTACCAGAAACAGTATGTCTGTCTGTATGTATGTATGTCTGTCCATCCAACTTTGTTACAGTATCATTCAAAATTGGTTGGACGAAATTTAATGAAATTCTGCCAGTCCTTTTGTATTAGCCTTAAGTCAAACCTGCACCATAAATCAAATCAAAATGTTGAGTGGAAGTGATGTTATGAGCAGTTATGCACCAGATTATAAACTGCAAGTTTTGACAGCGTACTGTGCATGCGTAAAACTGTGGGCGTGTCTTAAATTGACTGCTGGATAGAATTTAATAAAACTTTTGCATTACTCAGATATCTGCCTTAAGTTTAATCTGCACCATAAGTGAAAAACAAAATGTTGAATAAAAGTGATGTTATGAACAGTTATGTCCTGGATTTAATAATCTACTTTAAAATAAGATACTAATAAACTACTTGTTCAATGTAAATACACACCTGTAACAGTAGATATTAATCAGAAAATCTAAACAGAATATTTTTACTGGGATTAGTTCATATTTTTACAACTGAAATAACAGAGGTGAAGTTGTATAAGTGAATTTTAATCGCTGGAGCAATTTGGAGACAAAACTTGTGATTCACTCTCTGATTACCAAACAGGGAGTGTATTTGGCTGACGATGAAAGAAGTACAACTAAGCGTAAACAAGGCATAAGACACTCAACCTTACAATCTTGATTACTTTGTATTAATAAGTTAGACAGAAAATTCTGCTGTATAGAAAGACAGGCAGACATGTACATGGGCTTCAACCTGAAATCATAATATCACGGATTACATTAAAGGCGGCACGATGGTGTAGTGGTTAGCACTGTCGCCTTGCACCTCCAGGGTCCGGGTTCGATTCCAGGCCAGGTTCGATTCCTGTTTCTGTGTGCATGTTCTCCCCGTGCTTGGTGCGTTTCCTCCGGGTACTCCGGTTTCCTCCCACAGTCCAAAGACATGTAGGTTAAGTTAATTGGCTGTAGTGTGTGAGAGTGTGTATGTGTGTGTGCCCTGCAATGGATTGGCACCCTGTCCAGGGTGTACCCCGCATCCCAGTCTCCTGGGATAGGCTCCAGGCCTCCCGTGACCCTGAATATAGGATTAAGCAGTATAGATGATTGAGTGAGTGATTACATTAAAGCTGAATAGGCCTTTTTTTTTTAGCTTTAACCTTTTAACTATTTTCCCATCAACAATGGGTACTTACCGTAGTTATTATTATTATAATTTTATTACCTGCCCAAATTGATCTAACTCGCCACTTTACTCCAAAGACACCATATGAACTTTACTTACTACTTTACTTAGATAAATGTGCTTTGTTGGGGTCTATATTGTAATGTCTATTCCTGTGCTGACGCATTTTCCCAAAAAGCACTTTATCTATTTATCTATGCAGAAAAGTGAAGGCCGCGGCCATAATATAATTACTTTGCGACTCCATTCGTCGCAAATGCCTCACAACCATTAGAGAAAATTACACAAATTTGTTCACGTTATTGTACACATCTGTCACATGTAGTGAACATTGCATTTCAGTAATTTCATTTTTGTATGTAATTTTTCATATGACTCATTCATTTCCACGTTTCTTTTTTCTTAAAGATTATGGTAGACAGAAATGTGAGTGCTGGCGTGCGACTCAGACAAATTAAGAGATGTTTTAAAGACTTTATGCTCACATACTTCATTTTTCCACAACTGTTTCATCTATTTATTTTTTTTATTTACATGAGCACATGGTTGAAATGTAAATTGACCTGGTTTTCCATGTGATAGCTAACTTATGATCTCATGCATAATGTGATTTTCCTTAAGAGAAATAGCCAAAAGAGAAATGCTTGCTTTGTTTAGTACTCTAAATTGTTCTGATGAAAACCATGCGCCGACACGCAAGCAGCAAAAAGAACCAGCTGGAGATGTTTTGAGATGCCTTCTGCTCATTCCACAATAATCCCTGGCTGTGTCCTATTACTGTATTCTCTCTCTCTCTCTCTCTCTCTCTCTCTCTCTCTCTCTCTCTCTCTCTCTCTCTCTCTCCATCTCTCGGTGTGTCTCAGTTTCTCTGTTTGTCTGTCTGTCTCGCTCTCTCACGCGCACACATAAGCACAAAAGCATCATGAAACATTAATAAACACCAGCTCTCTGTGAGACAATAATGTTTTCATTAATTATGCAAAAGGAGGAAGCAGCTGCTAAGGTCGTAAAAATAATAGTTTAAAACAATGCAATGTTATGAACACTGGTTTATGGTGATGGTGAGAAAACTGAGTTAATAAGATTAAATGAAAATGAATATATATCTGTGCCCTAATAAAATGAAGTATTTTGGACAGTTAATTAAATGCACAGTATTTGTTTAATTAAGAGCAGACTATGGAAATCTTTAAATGGCTCAGTACCACTATAAACATCTGGGTTTTGTTTAGTTATTTTTTTTTCTTCGCTTTTTTAAATGTAAAATATAAAAATTTACATAATTGTCAGTTTGTGCCAAACCATAACATACATTCTAAAAGAAGGCATTAATTAATAACAAATGTATAATAAGAATGATGATAACAATTAATGAAGTGGATCTAGCTCAATTTTACCATCTATATATGGTAAAAAAAATCTCTTGCAATCCTTAACTAAATTAAGTCTATTTCACAAATAAAAACAGTGCCTAGTGATTAAACAGCCTATCCCAATTCATCTGCATATTTATAAACCTGAATCCCCCAACACACACACACACACACACACACACACACACACACACACACACACACACACACACACATACGCGCACATGCACAATCCCATTTAATGGTCTCCAGCCACTTCACTTAGAAATTCAGCTGCCGTCGCTACATTAACAATTAGTGATTATTGTGCAATAATGATTTATGATTACTTCCTTATAAAAGCTGTGCTTCACCCTTTTAGATACCGTAACAGAACATTTTCTACAAAAACGTTCATAATATTAGACAAAGTCTAAACGTATATTGTGGATTGTTTTCAATATTTGCCACATTATCTTTAAATAGAGTTTGATTAAAAAGAAAATTGAAAATTGATCTTCAGCCTCAATCTATGGTGACTGGGACGATACTTTGCGTTCATGCCTTGTTATCATGATTGCAGAAAATGTGCCGTTTTCTGTCAATTAGAAAACATAAGGTATAATTATATTAATATGATAAAAGAGAAAGATAAACAAATGCGAGAGCCAGCAAATCAGTGTAGCTGCCATTAATCTTGCTGTGAGAACTATATGTTTTGTATTAGTTGTGACTGCAGTGATTATTTTGCTATACAGTGGTATTTAGTGAATTTGCTTAATTCAGTGGATTAAAAAAAAAAAGAAATTTTGCATCTATTTGTAAAAGAAACAACAAAAACAAATCACAAAAAAAAAAAGTCAAAATTCTGAGTATTTAATTCTAAGAAAAGGAGCCTAGGTTTAATTTAAATATCAATGCATATTAATGTGAGGCACCGCAAACAAAGAGAAGACCAAAGAATTATATACAATTTTCTAATCAGAAAAGATGAAATGCAATATAAAATGGCTTCAAAATTCACTGTATGTTGTTGGATAATTTGCTTTTGTTTTACTTTTGTTTCCATGGGAAATGCTGAATGTATCCCTGAATGTCACTGCTCCACTCTTTTTGTGCAATCTCCACAATTGCATTTCAATTTTACATGAAAAGAAAGGGATGCACAATTAAACCCATACTTAATGATATCCTTCATAAAACACAAATGCCTTGCATAAAATGATCTCAACCATTAATGATGACCAGAATTAATTAGGAAGCCTACGTGACTGCATTCGAAACATAAGGGCATGATATAAAGAAAATAAAGCAAGGATGTGGATTTTTTTTTTTATCACTTTTTCTATCTATTTTAACTCATACTAACTATACACGCACTCATTGAAGAAACAGTCAGGGTAAGAACTGAAACATTAACTCTCATGCACTGATACACGGCATTTGAATGCAGTATTTTGCATTCATTTTAAATAACTCGAGGCAATGAATTGACTGAATGCACAGACTGTTTTTCATCTCTCTGACTTTGTACATGCACTGTGCATGTGATTACCACTGATGTCTACTATATACAGCGTGCAGTGTGCAGACAGCTCAAAAGGAAGGGGTGCACAAAAATGTCGGTGGATTATCAAAGCAAAATGAATCCCTTTAAAGTCTCGCTCTTATTGCCTGAACTCATTAATAAAACATCTTTAGTCTCGGTTAGCAGAGACCGGCTGTCCTCCCTGCCACAATCCGACACTCTGAGCTCCCCATGCAAAAATCACTCAACAGCAGCCTGATGAGGAGATCAGAAAGGATTAGAACAGCAAGTGTCTTCATGATTCTAGGACTTGAAGCTTTTTCTGCAATTACAAGGTAAAATCCAACGTTACTGGGCCAGTGCTCTCCTGTCCTTGCTTGGACGAGGAATCAGACAGACAGGAAGAAACTAGCATTGTACCAATATGCACAATTTTAAATTGACATGATCTGCTGATGGTGCAATACACAACAATTTTGACTCAAACATTAAACATAATAAAAGTGCAATAACTGAAATATAATAACGACATGGAAATGTCTGGCAGAATATAATGACATTCATGCATTATATTATATAATAAAAAACGAAACATGGTTAACTATTACAGGTGGGACTCAACAATGTTGCTTTCCCAGCACTAATGCAATTGTATGCCAGCTTATTGGCTCATAAAATACATCATGCTTAGGGAGTATGGGCATAATTGAGTTTAAATACGTATCACTGCTCATGTTATATAAGCTTGTCTAATATAAATGGCAAAACCAACTTTATTACACAATGTTTGTTGGATACACAGATAAACTGAATTGAGAGCCTTGTATAAAAAATATCTTACATATGCACTATGTCCCTATAGATAGAGCAACAACATAGACCAGAAACATAAGTGTGTAAAGAACATGCGATATATAAGATACTATGAGTAAATAATTGAAATGCTAAAATAGCTTGCGATATACACAGGGTGTTCAAGCCAAACCGGGACTTTGATAATAGAACACAGTTCATACCATCAAGGCCTGGTTTGACTTTATACCTTGATGGTAGAAAGAGAATAAGTACATTAGTATAGTAAAGGATTATACAGAGAAATAAAGGCAGTTTCAGTCAAAAATCCTGATTTGACTTGAACATCTCTTGTATATTGTATGTTATTTTAGCATTTCAATTATTTACGCATAGTTTATTCTATTTCATATACAGTATTCTTTATACACCTAGTATATGTCTACGATGTTATAGACATGTTGCTCTATCTATATGGATATACAACAAGGCCCTCAATTCAATATACATATCTGTGTTTCAAACAATTCATGCATTTATTTGTCATAACAGACTGCTTATATTACATGGGCTGTGATAGAAAGTTCAGTACACTTGAACTTGAGCATTGAGCAGACCTCCTGCTCCATGGTTGAAATGCTGGCCTCCCAAGAACTCCTTTAATGGGAGAAATGGCCTGGTTTAACTTTCTACCATGATGATATCCAAGCACTAGTGAAATGCTAAGATAAGTACATTAGTGTAACAAGGGATTATACAGAGAAATTAAAGTAATCGAGTTAATCTCAAACCTGATGTCATGTCATTCTGCACTGTCAAAAGTCCTGATTGACTTGAACATCCCTCGTATATTGTATGTTATTTCAGCATTCCGATTATTTATGCATAGTTTATTTTACTTCACATGTTATTAGCATGTCTATATATCTGTGTTGTTGCTTTATCCACTGTATATAGACATACTGCATACGGACCGTGTTTTTATGCTAGGCAATTGTATGATTCAAATATTAAATATACAGTGTTTGTGTATCAAACAATACATGCAACATGCTGCATAATAAAGTAGGCTTTGTCATGTATTTGTCCTAGCAGACTGCATATATTACATGAGCTGTGATACATATTTAAACATCAAGCCCACACTCCCTCCTGTCCTCGTAATCAAAAGTCCTAGTTTGACTCGAACACCCATCATAATATAGAAACACTAATTAATATGCAAAGTAAAGTAACTCGTTTGTTCAGAATAATGAGAATACTTTTTTTTTTTTTGTTCAACAGACAAAAAAAATGCTGGAAGATTCTTGAATCAGGGCTTTCTTCAAACAATAAGCCGACACTTGCTCATGAACCCTACATGCAGAGAGAGGGAGTGGAGGGAAGAGCAGAGGTCTGTGTTCTGTAAACGGATTACAACAGCTTGTTTTCTCCCTACATCTTGTTGTTTTCACAGCTCAGGGTCACAGATGCAAGGTCAGTGCTTGTCTTGAAGCTGTGGCATCAGATGCAAATGTCTTGGGGTGCCAATGATTCAGGTATTATTACTACAGTTATGTAAAGGAGCACATAATAATAATAATAATAATAATATTATTATTATTATTATTATTATTATTATTATTATTATTATTATTATTATTATTATTATGTGCTCCTTTACATAACTGTATTATTATTATTATTATTATTATTATTATTATTATTATTATTATTATTATTATTATTTAATACAATTATTTACACAAAAGAAGAACAATCAAATCACTGGATTTGATAAACATAGACAGGAAACCAGCACCTCTCTTGTTTGGGAGCCAAAAGCGGCAGAGGAATCATTAGAGAGACTTCACATGTGACCTCTCAGGAAAAAGACGAGGAAGGGAGGAGGGGAGAAAAAAATGATGATGAAGATGGGACGAACTGCTCCCTAGAGACAAGAACATGTCCTTAAACAACCTGAGATCAGCAACATGCCTCAGCAGTAAGCATTTTAAGGTGGCACACCCTCACAGCCCTGCATGCGTTATCCTAGTTTAGCTTTTAATACTTTTTTTTTTTTAGTATTAAACACTAAAAATGGTTTGGTGCTACTAGGTGGAACCAGGTCATCGCCATATTCCTTAATAGCGCAGCAGTGCTGTGAAGCATTTTTGTCCCCTCATACAGGAGATGGAGGAGCTGTAAGACGATTAGAGGGACACTCAGCCAATCCCACTCGCTGGTTGTCCTTAAGCTCCTAGTGTTGATTTTGCTCTCTCTGATGTGTGGCCATGTAAGGGCTGTTGTCAGGGGCTGAATAGGTTGTTTAGAATCTACACAGTATGATGTCTACAGAAGCTATGAAGCAATTCACTGAAGTAAATGCAGAAAAAATTGAGGAAAATGGCTATAGGCATGCATGACAAACCTTATTTGGAGGATATAGCTTAAAATGCTGAATTTTGTATTTTTTCCTTTATTTTGTTTTTCTAAGGCTATGAGTTTTGAAATTCCAGACTATATACTTGTATTTAGTTAGTTTAATCAAAATTAAGTGAATTACAGTAATGGCATCACAGCTCAACATTAGCAATTGCTTGATTGTCTGGGACAAACACAGAATGGATCTGGACAATTTATTTCAAAAGTAGGTCTTCGATTGGGCAAGTTCAAATATGATGATATTTAAGTTCTGCCTTTATTCGTCACACATTCATTAGAAAGACAGGGTTAAGGGCCTTGCTCAAGGGTCCAACAACAGCAACCTGGGGCTCGAACTGCCAACGTTCCGATGAGTAACTCAGAGCCTTAACCCACTGAGTCACCACTGCCCCAATAGTCCCGTCAATATTCATTACTATTAAGAAGCAAATTCCGCTTCTTACAATAATAACTTTTCAACATACATTTCAGTCACACATTATGCACAAAATCAAGTACAGCATTATTACAAAAATAGAAAATTGCAACGCAATGTAGGGGTACCCTGTAGGGGTAGCTCAGTGGTTAAGACATTGGACTACTGATCAGAAGGGTCCCAGATTACAACCCCACCACCAAGTTGCCACTGTTGGGCTCTTGACCAAGGTCCTTGACCCTCATCTGATGTACAATCCGAGAAAAATCTAAGTTGCTCTGAATAAGGGCGTCTGCCAAATGCTGTAAATATAATGCGCACGTGCAAATTAAATTTCACTGTGTTTATTTTAAGAGTGCCAGGATTGTCTCTCCTGTTTTTAATTTTTTTTTTTTTACCTTTAATCTGCCCTATCAATTTAGTATTTAATCACATTCTTAAATTTGATTGATGTTCTAGTTATATAATATGTTATATAATAACCGTTAAGTAAATATGTTTCATTAACAGGAACGCATTTGCATTTTACGACATGCGATCCCTTGGTGCTTTCTTGTTTTGCAAAGTTTCCCGGTTTACCTCAGCGTGGTGAAAAAGGTCGCTTTTCAAGTTTGGATTGACAAAGAATAATACTGATAAAGACAGGACTAAAAACGCCTAAAGGTAGTAAAGATAGAAACCAAAAATATGAAGTGGAGAGAAAACAGGAGTGTTTAGTCTGAAAGACTTTGAGCGGTTATGTTACGATGGAGTAGCAAAATCATGTGTTATTAAAATGCTTTGCTATTTCACATTCAACAGTCTGATTCAACCTTTTCCCATAGAAATGAGACGGAGAAACAGACCTGGCAGTGATACACTGGGGTAGAGGACCATGGCTAGCTCACACTCTCCTGGAGAACGATGGTAACGGACAAGATGCCAAACACATGAGGTGAGGAAATGAGGTCAGTTTGTTGGAGCAAGATATAGAGCACTCGGAAAAGGAAACATGGATCATAGCATTACTAATGCCTCGGTCTGCTTTCTCAGACACAAGGCTCTTTTCAGCTTCAGCAAAAAGGGTGAGACTCCAGATTCACTCACAAAAGGTCACGGAGTACAAACAGCTGGCCTGCCGGCACAGTACAATGAGTGGGTGCATGGTGTATAACAAATGATCGTGTTGTTCTAAGAGTGATATAAAGGAGGTGCAAGGAGGAAGAAGAGTAAGGAGGCTGGATGTTACGAAGGTCTTGCAATATGTCACTATTCACTGTGCACTTTGTTCTTTGTTCGCCCCAGTCGGCCATATTATACTACATGGTACTGTTCCGACTGGTCGGAGGGCGCTGATTAGTTTTCTATAACAGTACAGTTTTGATGACTGTACCAGCTACTGTGAACGAGGTAAAGCAAGCAAGTCTAGAGTATATCAATGCTCTTGCTTCATTGTATATCTATAAGTACAGTATACAGAAATGCCAATTATATTTCACTACAGTAGAACTAGACAAACTATACATGGGAATTTTTAGTCAATATAAGTTTTTTTCTTGTCCATAAAATTGACCAAGCCATGCTGATTCTGTATAATTCGCAGCAATTTAAGCTCAGACAAGCAGATCCTTTCTTTACTCTCCAGAAGCACTACAACAATGAGACATGCGCGGTGGGGGGGGGGGGGGGGGGGTAT
>JAAGKR010005977.1:13370-24471 GCA_011419295.1 Clarias macrocephalus
GGGGGTATCGTTGCAATCTAATCTGCATGACACGAGTCTTTTTGTTGAACGTCATGGTCAAAATACAGTTAAAACTATTTGGATTATCCTGTTTGCCAGACTCAAAAGACAACCTTTTGTTCGGGGCAAAACTTACTGTACAGTCGAATGAGGGAGGAGAATGTTTCAACAACACAACCTCAACAATAACCTCAACAACAACAACAACAACAACAACAACAACAACAACAACAACAACAACAGCTTGTGCTTTTCCTGCACCTTGTGCTTATAGCCTGCCATGGCTGTGTGTCTGTGTGTATATGAGTGTGTGATATTTTTTAAAGTAGGTCATCTTGTTTATCTTCATAAATGTCAGAGAATTGAATCAGCGATGTACATACTGAATGAAGGATAGCAATAGTAAGTGGACAATGCAGCCAATACAGACAGAGAGAGAGAGAGAGAGTGAGAGAGAGATCGCTTGACGGAGAAAGCCATTAGTGTGTGTGTGTGTGTGTGTGTGTGTGTGTGTGTGTGGTGTTCTTGAATAGAAGATTTGTTTAAAACTGTTATCAGTAGAGTACAGTGAGAGCCACTCGAGAGTAAAAGGCAACATGTTATCTTCACTGGTGTGCAGCACGATCAATGACAGTGCAGAAGGAGCGAGTAAATCAAGGTGTGCCTTGAAATTAATCAGCAGCAAGTGAGTTATTATTTTACTAATAGCACTTTCATGGAAATACTATGAAAACTTGGCCCTGTTATCAATAAGCAAAAAAAAGTGTCTTGTAAATGTGCTTTTTACAACTTTCAGTATAATAATAATAATAATAATAATAATAATAATAATAATAATAATAATACATTATTGAGATATTTATAAAATCTTTATAATTACAGAATCACAATACAAATTGAATCTATACCATTTACCATTTATCTCTGTCGAGGAACAATTTGGTCCTATTTGTTCATTTATATAATCTATTATAAATCTGTCATAAAATCAGGACTATATGGGACAGATTTTGACATATTTTCAAAAATCTTTGAAAGTACCTTATGGGTGCCTCTATTCACAATGTCACACAATGTCAGCTAAGACTATGTCCATAATATAGGAAAGACTCCATAATATAAGAAAGACTTAAGTGAAAGTCGATTGGGAAGCTGGAGCAAAAAGAGGAATGAGTGTGTCAGAAAGGGTAACTGTGCTTGCTTGCCCTCTTTTTCTCCCTTATAATATTTATATGCATGTTCTTGGGAGGCCTATTTCCTTCCAGTAAATGTCCCACATTTCTGTTTCCAGTTAAAAACAACTAGTGGTTTCGGGTTTAAATGTAAGAGAAACATACTGGACATTTTACGTCCAGCGTCTTGGAAGGATATGAACTGCTATAGAACATAAAAGAGCAACAAAAAGAGATGACAGAAAGAGACCAATTACAAACAAACTACTGTAACGTGCAGGAATAGCTCTGTTTACCTGTCACTACAAATCTCAAAGCAGCTCAACTTACTGAACAAATAAGAAAAGTAAAAGTGTTTAGGAAACATACTATAAGGGCAAAAGTATTTGGCCAAACCTGCAACGACATTGTATCCAAATACATACATTAGACTTCAATATGGAGTTGGTCCCCCTTTTTCAGCTATAACAGCATCCACTCTTCTCGGAAGGCTGTCCACAAGGTTTTCGAGTGTTTTTGTGGGGATTCGTGCACAATCATTCTGTAGAGGGTTTATGAGGTCAGGGACTGATGTTAGACGAGAAGGCCTGGCTTGCAATCTCTGTTTAAGTTCATCCCAAAGGTGCTCAATGGGGTTGAGCTCAGGGCTCTGTGTTAGGGCCAGTCAAGTTCTTGCACACTGAACTCATCACACCATGTCTTTATAGTCCTTGCTTTGTGCACTGGGACACCATCATTTTGGAATAGAAAAGGGCCTTCCCCAAACTGTTGCCACAAATTTGGAAGCATAGCATTGTCCAAAATGTCTCGGTATGCTTAACTATTAAGATTGCCCTTCCGTGGGAATAAGCGGCCTGATTGAAACACCTGAATTCAATATTCAAGACATTTGGCCAAATATTTTTGTCCATGTAGTGTAAATGGACCTGGGAACACCATATCAAACTCCTCACAGACAGCATCCCATGCTCATGATCAATCTTAGAGACCCTGGAGCTGTGAGGCAGCAGTGCCACTTCCAAGTAATTAGTTCCTTGTAATTAGTTCCTCGCTAATAGTGTTTCCTTGTTCTACAACAATATGCAATTGTTGCAGTGCATGCGGCATATGTTATATTTGCACCAGATTGCTGGATTGAAAACAGAAATGCATTTCCACTTCAGATAACCTTGCACCATCATAGCCGGTTGAGGATATTTGATAAGATAATTGGATATCAAGAACCCTGGACACTGTCATGCATGCCATTTTATATTTTAATGATGTTGCTTAACTTTGTACAGCCCTGCACCTGATGAAGCTGCCCTGCATTTTCCATTATCATAGTGACTCATAAATCATTCAAGAATTATTATACCAGTGTAATGCATAGTGGCCTTACTGCGTCCCATCCCAGAACATACAAGCAATTAGCTGTAATACTGCAAAGACAGATCATTACTCTCATGCCTGTCCTAGCAACTGTTAAATCTACTGGAGGACAATCGATACGGAAAGATCACAGTATAAAGTCTCATTTCATCTGTGAGCTTATAAAGCATGTCAAGTCTGGAAGATTTAGTCTGTGGTTAATGCTTAAATCCTAAACCCTAGTCACTTTATTGCACTGATGAGTTTATTTCTGGGGAAATACACAAACATGCTAGAGCCCCCCTCTATTAAATTTCAGAAACTATACACACTACATGCAACAAAATAGCACAGAGCATATGTACTGAAAAACAACTGTATCATAGGTATCATCCAAGCTCTATAGAAAAAAAAGGGTTTTATAGAAACAGTTTGGTGTCAGGTTAGGGTTAAGGTTTTATGTCAGTTTCCCTTCCTGACTCAATCATGCTGATTTATCTGGACTTGTGGCTGGCTCTAAGAATGCACTGGCTTATGCAACCACAAGTAGCAGGGCTTGTTTCTCTGCCCAGGAATCAAACACAGGTCGCAGTGGTGAAAGCACCAAGCGCTAACCTCTAGCCCACCATGAAACCTAATACTGACTGTCCCGATCCACAGCATGAAAATGGCTATGGACTTCTGCTGGATCTGACATACTTTGTCTTCCACAATCCCCACCTCTTCTGAAACAATGTCAACAAAGTCACGTGATTATAACAAGCAAAATGTAAACCATGCAGCTTGAAAGAATTCAGATGAACAAAGTAGTGGGTGCAGGGTTTTCACCAGTACCGTACCTTTAATCACCTTTCACAGTACAGGTTTTAAAGAGAATCTATAATTTGTCAAAGACTGAGCAATAATTAGAAAATTTTAGAAAGGACAAGAAGACCTCTTGTGTAACTTGTGAACATTTTATAACATTTTATAACTAAAACAGGAAACACTCCATAAACAAGCAAAAAAAAAAAAAAAAGTTCAGTAGAGCATTCCTCTCTACTCAGACATTCCCTGGAGATCTGAACAACAATGTCATAGCAGAAGTTATTACAGATCCGTATTTCACATCGACAGTGTTCTATAGAACTGAGCAAAAAGTCTATACGACACGCACCCCAACGTCCCCTAGAGTTCTAAAGAAATTCTATAGAAATTCTACAGAATATTACAGTGTCAAACCAAACCAGTATTTCTGGATGTGTTATAATAGATCTTATAAATCCTGTATTTTGATGAATTAGTCTCACACAGCCCTTCAGTTATATCCAGCACATTGTTGGCTGTTTAAAGCAGTACAAGATGCAATAAAAGCATAAAACATCTGAGACTTGCGGTGGAAACCTATTTGCATTTCAACACCATCATACAGCATCTGGAGTAACTATTCGGAACCTAAATGAATCCAAACAGCATTCAGTTATTTGCTTGGGACAAACCAACCAACACCTTTTTTCCCCCACATAACTTCCATGTGAGAGCGCAATTAAATGTAGCCATCAAACAAATATATAAATAAATATATTATGTCTAATGAAAAGGAAATGTGTTCTTCATTAGATGTAACTATGATGCAAATATAAGTTTATTATTAGTGTCAGTAAAGGCTGACTGCATTAGGACTACTTAACAAAATGCTCAAAATAATGAAAGAAACAGTATATACAGTACGTATAGTAGGGTCTTCTATTAGTCACATGTTTTATTATGTCTCGGGATAATAATCTTAACTGCTAATCATTATCATAATACATCTATATACACCCGCATAATATTGAGAAGGTCTCGCCTTTTGCCATCAAAACAGTAATGACCTGTGTGTTCTGATACATTTCTACTGAATCCAGCATTAACCTTTTCATCCCACAGTAGCTCTTCTATTTGATCGGACTACACGGGTCATCCTTCACTACCCACATGCATCAGAGAGTCTAAATCTCCTCTATGAAAATCCCAATTCTGACAAATATGACATGTTTTTTTTGTAGTATCCAAATGCTCAAGACTGTCAAAGTAACATAAAAAAATATATGTTTGTTTGATATAAACAGCGTCCAATTCATGCTCGTTTAAGTAATGTGAGCAAGTTGGATTTACAGTGTAAACAGAACACTCTTCGGTAACCAAGGTTACCTGTTTTTCTGACTCGCCTTTAAGGTATGAGTCAGTCAACATCAACATTTGACTCAAGTGCAACTTTTTCCTAAACTCATCTCTGCATCCTGCACATACAAACACACACATTTGTCTTCCCTTCTGAAGGCCGTCTACTCACATAATAATGAATGCTTTTCATTTTAAAACATAACCTGCACTTATTTTTTCATAGCTTTACATAAACAACTATCCTCAACTATCCTATGTCACTTTCACTGCCTCGATACGCTGAGAGAGAGAGAAACATTACAAGGTACAGTATATGCAAAATAGGATAGTAGAAATGTAGGTCAAGCTAGATCCATGACGGAAAATGCATTCTTGATAAGTCATGGCAGCTCACATTAAGCAACGGCACCAGTTTTACAGGAAACACGAGTTTATACAGTAAGTAAGGTGTCCTTCACAGCACTTAACGAGAGACAAAATCAATTCAAACCAATAACAATGTTAAAACAGGTGAATACAACTGAGGCAGGGAGCAAGGAGGAAGGATTTAACAGTGCTATGTTTGAACCTAAGGAGCCACATAATGCCTTATAAAGAAAGATTGACGATGACCTGGGGAACATGCCCCTTTACTCATCCTGTACTGAGGAAAACCCTTATTCCTCATCCCCTCTCATTGCTTTCCTCTAATCTTCTCCCTTCCCCCAAGCTCCTGACAGCCACTACAAGCAGCAAGACATACAACCATGGATTACAATTGACATTGTTTCCTATAAAAAAAAATTGGAACAACATAGTATTTAACAAAATTTCTTGACTGAAAATGTGTGTTTCCTTCTTTTGTTTAACAATTACTGGACATGGGACCTTTAGAACTGTCTTGTTTTGTTTGATAATCTATGTATGAGTTGTCATCTGTGTTGGCCCGCTATCCTGATGCCATAAGATTCTTACTGTTAAGAAGCTAAGGCACCTACACTGAAACACCTCCATTCATACAGTAGGTAGAAACACGATCTAAAACAGTTCTTCAATCCAAGTCAATCAAGATCTGGTAACACTTCCCCTTAACCCATCTACAGAATCTAAGAGAAACTTTCTCTCCGTCCACTGTATGACATCTGCGAACACTCCTATGTTTCAGCGCTTTGCTGAAACTCCTGTAGCAAAGGGAGAGGCACAAGGCAGGATGCCAAGCAATGAGAGTGAGTGTGCAGGATCAAGTTTACCATTACAGAACTGCAGCAGTGAGGAGGTGTCATAGAGAGAGCTGTAGCTGGAAAAGCCGTCCTCCATCCTCTCCATGAGCTCTCCTGCCTCCTTCTTCACTGTCACTTTCACTGCCTCGATACGCTGAGTCTATCTCCGGTCACCATCCAGCATGCTAGGGTCAGTCCACCGTGGTCAGTTACCATGACAACCTGTCCCCTCTAGGGTGCCTGTCAAGCCAACTCAGTTCCAATCTTACTTACTCTCCAGAACAGGCTTGCAAGTGCTCCACAAAAACAGACAGGAGAAGAATAAAAACATAGATGGTTTTTGAAATGTCCTATTCTCTCTGCTTTATGATCTTCTTTAGAGCAGATATGGGCTGCGTAAACATCCACGAGAGAAACAGTTTTAGACAGCCTAGGAGTCTAAGAGGAAGAGCTCTCTCTCTCTCTCTCTCTCTCTCTCTGTCTCTGTCTGTGTGTGTTAGAGTGTGTGTTTGTGTATTGTCGTGGACACACCACTGAGCTGCCTGGGATTTCTCCCTCAGCCTGGCTTGGAATGTCCAATCAGCTTTTGTGGGTGGGTTTTCTCTCGACTTACCCCACCCTTTAGCTGTGAGAGAGAGAGAGAGAGAGAGAGAGAGAGAGAGAGAGAGAGAGAGAGAGAGAGATATGAAACAGCAAAAGGAACTAAAGGGAATGACTTAGCCATGACTTAGCTTTTATGGCAAGACTAAACAGAACTTTCCCTTAAGTGAAACAATATGTGACTGCTGCAGTCTAGGTGTGGGCAGCGTGAATAGCCCTTACACAGTATTTATGAAAACAAAATGAGTGTCCACACCTAACACCAACCAATTTAGATATCATGTTCTCCTAAAATTACATCACACACTAGAGAGTATTATAATGACATTCCTAGGTGTTAAAGAAAAGAACACCAATGAAGTGGAAATAGGGAAAGAAGCTTTCACATTCCAAGCTTTTACAGAGCTGTGAAAAAGTATTTTCCCCCTTCCTGGATATATGTCTTATATAAGACATATATCCAGGAAGGGGCATATGCAAATGTCACAGCACTGTAAAAGCGGTGGCCTTTCGTGGCCTTTCGTGCTCCAAAAACCTCCAATGATGCTGAATTAAAACAATTCTGTATAGAAGAGCGGGTCAAAATTCCTCCACAGCGATATAAAAGACTTATCGCAAATGCTTGATTGCAGTTGTTGCCACAACCAGTTATTAGGTTTAGGAGGCAACTTTTTCACATAGGGGCCGCTAGGTTTGAACAGCTTTTTTTTCATTAATAAATGAAATCATCATTTAACAACTGCATTTTGTATTTACTTGGGTTATCTTTGTCTAATATTACAATTTGTTTGATGATCTGAATCCATTAAATGTGACAAATATGCAAAAGAATCAAGAAGGGGGAAAATACTTTTTTCTTTACTTTTACTTTTATATTTTCTAACATATTATGACTTAGATTGATATATCATTAGAAAGAAGCACAGAAGGAGGTAGGCACAGGCAGTGGCTAAAAAGAAATAGATCATTCAGTAAGCCAAGCACAGATGCATAGGCATTAAAAGATGATTGCATGGCCTAATTTTGCAGCACTTTAAACAAAACCCACCCTGCTTAAAAAAAAAGACAGCAATGAGAAGTCCTTTTGAAGCTTATCGCATGCCTTACAGCAGCAATGGGAAGCTGAAGTGGAGAATTATGTCTGTGTGCTCGTGATTTGGCCTTGGCTGGCACCTCAAACCCTACAGTACTAATCCGTTTGGAAAGCAAGAGAGTTTCTCTTTCTCTTTGTCTATATCTTTTTCATTCACTGTTGTGTTTTTCTGTCATTTCACTACAGATTCTCTTGACAATGAATGAGAATCAAATTCTCCTTATGGCATATAATCTTTGGCTGGATTAAAGCTTAGACACAGACTCTACTATTTGTTCAACTCAAGATCAAATGCTTACAAATTTCATAAAAAGCTAAGAGGGGTATCATAGTAAATCATTACTCTCTAAAAATCTAGACATTTTCTGGGGCAATAATTTAAATAAGCAGTATACCAGTATTTAACTAACTATATAATAACTATATTGCGCATCAGAAAATTGTAAACGCTTATACACTACATGGCCAAAAATATATCCCACCCATATGAGACTCTTCCCTATGAGACTTTGTTGTCACAAAGTTGGAAACAAACAATTGTCTAAAATATCTGTATGCTTTAACTGAAAGATTTTCCTTTGGGGCCCAGCACAAACATGTGCATAACAGCCCCCCTGTGCACAAAGTGATGTTCATGAAGACATGGCTTCCAAAGGTTAGTAAACTGAATAGAGCCCTGACCTCATCCCCACTGAACACCTTTGGGATTAACTGGAACATTGACTGCATGCAAGGCCATCTCACCTCACATCAGCGCCCAAGCTTAAGCTCAATAATGCTCTTATGCCTGACTGGGCAAATACCCACAGCCACTTTCTGATATCGAGTGGAAACCTTTTCCTGAAGACAGGAGCCTGTTATAGCAGCAAAGAGAAGACCTGATCTAGTCTCAGGTTTCTGATCGTCATGGCTTCATTTTGTGTATTATACAGTACATATATTATATATGCATAGCCGATGTAGCCAATAATGCCAATAGATGACTAGAAACATTTCTCGTTATAATCATTAATAGAATTATAATAGAATAAATAATTTAAATATTAATTTAAATTTATTAATTACATTGCATTTACATTAGTAACCATTTTTGTATATAGTGTAGACTAACCCAAATTTTAGGTTATCTTGCAACAATGAGACAACTCTCCAATCCATTCAAGCATAGGGTTAAGACAGGAACATGAGCTAATATACATAGTCCCTAAAGCCTAACTTAGAGGTGATTTTAGAACACTATATTACAAAACTTGGTGTTTCATAACAGGATAAAATAATATGCATATTTCATTTTTATGCCGATTTAAAGTTCACTTTATTAGAAAAGTATGTATGTCATCTAATCAGACAATCGATGCATAAATTCATACAAATTTAGATTAACAGTTTCAGTTACTTTTTACATCAAACATCAGAATGTGGAAAATGTGATCTCAGTGCATTTTGACCATGGCATGGGTGGTTGTGCCAGATGAGCCAGTTTGAGTACCTCAGAAACTGCTAATCTCCTTGGATTTTATGCACAAGCACATTTAGAGTTGTAAATAGTACTAGAATATCTAGTTATTGGAGGTTATATGAATAGGAAAAAAAAGTTGCTCAATAAGAAAGGGTAGAGAAAATCAGCCAAACTGGTTTGATCTGAAATATGGTGATGAGCAGAAAATCTGCTCAGAGTACATTTGAGACGAATGGCCTACATTAGCCGAAGACCACATTAAATTCCACATTTGTCAGCCATTACCAGGAATCTGATGCTACAGTGAGCACAGACTCAGCAAAATGGATGAAAGGTGAAAGTTTTCCAAACTATTACTGCCTGAGTAATGAATGAGTCGTGATGAGTATATGGATAGCTGTATAAATGTTCGTGGGTGCCAGTGTTCCTATTAATATGGCCAATGAGTACATAAAGCTTTCCGTGTTAGCGTTCAGTTGTGAAACAAAATTATACTGACCTACATTGTTTGTACTCACACCCTTTATGATGTAAATACTCTTCATTAATACTGCAAGTCATGATATTAATATTAATGCTTAACTATTACCATTATTAATATCTATCTATATATAGTCTAAGAGTTTCAGAGGAAGTTAATGCATGTGCTTTATTATTTCCCAATGTGTTATGGAATGGTATGTATATAAATCATAATATTTAATATAATGTAGATTTTTTTATGTATAGGTCCATTCCTTTTTTCTGTTAATACTTTTTGGATTGCTGCTGTAATCTGTGTTGTAATCTATGAATTTCCTTCTGGGAAATACAAAGTTGTTGTTGTTAGGCTTTCAGCTGCTTCTCTCGATGGGTCATATGATCTGCATGCAGGTTTCACGCCGGATGCCCTTCCTGACGCAATCCTCCCATTTTATCAGGGCTTGGGACTGGCACTGCATTCAGAGGCTGGGGTTTGGGCATTGGGTGGGAACTGAACCCGGAGCTTCCTCATGGCAGGGAAGCAACCCACCACTGAGCCTCCAGTTCCCTCTGAGATTAACATAGTGATTTTTTTCTAAAATTATTATTATATACAATTCTGGAATTTCTTTTACGATCATTATAGTTTCTATCTATCTATCTATACATATATCAATTTCTCTATTTATCTATCTATAAAAGAGTTGGTAAATTGATAATATATAATTTATCTGTAAATCTTATAGCAAGATATTATACATATTGTTCCTACTTTTTTGTGTCTTCTAATTCAGGATTCTTTCTCACTGAATTTTGCACCTATTGTATGACTGAGAATCACGTGTTAGGGCTTTTAATTTTAGTGCCTCAGTTGTCTGCATGATAATCAAGTCTTGGAGTGCTTAGAGGGGAAGCAGGGCTTATTGGTGATTAGAGATTAGAGAGCGGTGTGTCCCCTCCTGCTCTGGAACAGGAGAGGGAGGAAGAAATGAAAAGAGAAAAGGGGGAGAGAGGCTAGGAGAGACTAGGCATTCATGACCTTCTATATACTATACACAAGCAAACACATAAATTTAGGAGTCAATAAGGACTGGCACTTAAAGAACCTGGCAGATGATGTTATTTAATTTCACTAGATAGTTAAGCTATAAAGCAGCATTTACTGCTCCAATAGTAAAGACCATACTAATCAAAAATGATGATTAATACTACACCCGTTAAACCACCCACTAGTTGTATTTTTTTTCATTGTGAATTCTATAATACACACCTGTATTCATAACACACTTACTATACTACTTGAATCAATCTCCTCAGCTAAAAGACCTGTGCATGATTATGATTCTCCATAAACAGTTTTCAGCAAAGGATTTCCTGGTGCGTTATAATGAATGTCAAGAGGTTATGAGGATAATCAAGGGGCAGCAGACCATGACACTGTCTGTGGTTCAGAGTGTGACTCCAGCTGTAGAGTTCTTTGCTCTGCTGCTTCCTACTGAGGAAAACTAATGAGAATTACATAGAGCCATTGCTTCACATAATAACATTCAGGTGTGGATGGGATGCAAGCATCTTTGTGTGTTTGTGAGTGTGAGAGGGGGGGGGGGGGGGGGGATGGAGG
>JAAGKR010005977.1:24491-46628 GCA_011419295.1 Clarias macrocephalus
GAGGAGAGGTGGAGTGGAACATTGCACATATGGAGTGTGCTAATCATGTGCTAATGCCTTATTCAGAGCAGATTCAAAAATAGTTTTCAATAATGCTTTGCGTGAAGTGTGAAACCAGATATATTGTTGTCGTTGTTGTTGATAATAATAATAATAATAATAATAATAATAATAATAATAATAATAATGTACTTAAATTTAGGTTTCATGAATCATATTATATTCAACCTAGGCCGGACATGTTTAATGCAAATTCTTCTCTACCTAGCAACAGCAGCTGTGCATGAAAAACTCATGGAATATTCTTTCACAGTCTCCCTTCATAGTCATTTCCACAAGGAAAATATAAAATCTCATTCAAGCATACAGTGTTTGGGTGGCTCACAAACAGGGGCGGAACTACCGGGGTGGCACGGGGTGGCAATTGCCACCCTAAGAAAAAGCCTTGCCACCCCATTTGCCACCCCAGCACTAGTGTCCTAGTGTTCTAAAAATAAAAGGGTTTTTTCATTTATCTAACATTCCAATCCAGATATCAGGTTCAAGTCAATCACGCATCAGCCTTTATTTCATTTTTATAGGACAATGTAAAAATGTGCACCCTAGTGTATACACCGAATAAGAATAGCGTTCCTTGAATCCACAAAAACCATGCAAGGATGCTTGCTTCAGTGTTGCCACCCCTCATAATTTTAATACCACCCCCTTGCCACCCCATGAATAATTTTCTAGATCCGCCTCTGCTCACAAAGCATTTTTTAAAGCAAAGCCTGCTTACAATGTCTAATTTACATAACAAGAGATGAGGCAGCTAACCTGAAAAAGAACGCTATAAAAATCCTAATGGTGCACATTTTAATTCTAAAGAAAGACTCAAGCTGTTTGAAACATTTTATCCATTGCATTGATCTACTCAGATATGTATAAAAAGCAAGGTATTTACAAAAGCGTGTCTTTTATTGATGCTTAATTTTAGACCTTAGTTTTGTTTTGTTTTGATGCCCAGGACAAAAGAAACAGTTGACTAAAATTTTATGACATCAGAGTATTGCATCACCATTTTATTCTGTATACAGGATCATTGGGGCTTGGAGCCTATCTCAGGAAACATATGGCCAATCCATCACAGGGCACACACATACACACACTCACAGGCAATTTTGGGGAAAGACAGTTAGCTTAATCTGCATGTCATTGGCCTGTGGGAGGAAACCGGAGTACCCGGAGGAAACCCACCAAGCATGGGGAGGACATGCACACAGAGGTGGAAATCGAACCCCTCAAGGCAACAGTATTAACCACTAAACCACCGTGCTGCCCACAGTATTGCATATTTATGTTCATTTAAAAAAAACACACACAAAAAAACAGTTTAATATAGACAGCTTGCTCATCACATTTTCATTTATAAATAGTGTCATAGCCTTGAAACTATTAAAATAATCATTGAATAATCTATCTATATAAACCATATTGTTTATGTCTGATTGTAAAAGTGTATATACTTAAAAATTTTTTGCTATTACATACACAAATATAGCCTCTAAATACAGTAAGGGCAGTCCTTCATTTGAAATAAAGGATAAAAGTTTTTTTTTTTTTTTTTGTAATGTAGTATGATGTATGATCTTGATAGTTGTGGGAGCATATCTGGTGTATGCAGATCCCATAAACTATGCACAGCATGAAATGTTGAACTATTCCATTGTTTTTCTCTATTTTTCCTCTGGAAACCTCTAGAGGGGCAATTCAAAACAGACAGTTAATAACAGCTCTCTGACCATCTGGAAAAAGCAGACTTCCTCGTGACCACTGAATATCACTGATGCTGAACCTTATTATGTGGCAAACATCAAAACTACTCCAACTCATTTATTATACAGTGCCTGGCCCCAAGAATGTCACCGTTTCAGAAAGGTCAGCACGAAGAAAATTAGATAGCTACGGTAAATGAGATAGCTGGAATTACTGAAACTGCCTTAAGAACCATACAAGAATGCTTTATTAAAGTCTGAAAGAACAGTGTTGACCCGTCAACGTCACAGAAGAAATAAATGACCACTTAAATGGTTGGTGAAGGTGCATAGTAAAACAAATCACAGATACTGTATATACATGCAACCAGTCAAACGTTTAGACACACCTTCTTATTCCATGGTCTTTCCTGATTTTTATTTCTTTCTACATGCTGAAAGCGTCCAAAATATGGAACAATCCCCTTTGAACAGTTGATATTGAGATGTATCTGCTACTTCTCAATATCAACTGTTCAAAGGAGACTGTTAATCTGAACCACTAATCTGAGGTGCTGTTTGTTAATTGGTGATTTTTGAGGCTGGAAACTCTAAATGAACTTCTCCGCAGCAGAGGTAAGTTTTTGTCTTTCTTTCCTGGGAAGGTCTTCATGAGAGCCAGTTTCATCATGGTGCTTGATGGGTTTTGCAAATGCAAATATATTGTATTTCCTGTTATAAATTATAAAATATATTAATTATATTATATACTGTTTTTTTTACTACCCTCTACATTACCTTCTTCTCTCATCCAGCTGTTGGGAGACACACATACACATACACACTCACACACATATCCATTAGATTACCCCCCTAAGCCTGTGTAGTTTCACCACTATAACATCTGTTGTTCCCAAGAAGCTTCAGTGTGCAAATGCAGACTGTTTACTTCTGTCTTACCATAATGGACTCTCTGTCCTCTCTCTTGCTCTTCACCCATACTTACATGTTGATGTCATTAAAGTCTGGATAAGCTCTAGTAAGCTCATAGCAACTTCTTCAAGCTAAGCCAGTTATGACACTATTCTCATGCTTTGTCATAACAATAACAAAAAGCTCAATCATATGAGCTGTCCAAGACATTTCACTCACATAAATCACTTTGTAGGGGTTGCAATATAAAGCCGTATGAGGGACAGGGTCGAACTCAAATGCAAATTACTCGTGAAGTTATTTATTACTCTAACGCCAGCTGGACAAAGTCAAAGTATCATGTACATACAAAGCACAACAAACCCTGGCTCATGTAGTTAAATACAGAAATCCTAGTTGATCAAAGAACATTTCTGCAATTAATTCATGAAAAGTTCATTGCACACTATCATTCTACAAATCCCTGTTCTGCATATCAGTATTTTGGTATTTAAGCTTTGTTGCTGTGACATTACATCTGACTTGACCACCGTATAAAAATAAAGCCCCTTCCCCCATTTCCTGCATAGGGACACACACACATACAGTAAAAGGAAATTATAGAAATAAATCAAGTTCGGGTGAAATTCTATATGAAGCTCCAAATTCTTCCTATTTATATTTTTATAAATAACCATGTTACCTTTTCTCTATTTGTAACAAAATTTCCACACCCACTTCCCCCCCATATCTCTTCACTACTATTCAACTCTAACCCCAAGACACTTCAGTGGGTGGGCTGGCTGTCTCGGACAAAACAGAACCTACCCAAAACTCCAAACCTCATAATAATTTCATTAGTGAAATTATTATTGCATAATAATTCTCCTTGACATTTATTTGAAGGTGTGGTCTGTACTCACAAACTGTATATACAACACTACACTAGCAAACTTCTTCACTATCTGAAACATCCAAACAGACTGTCATGAATTGAATTATGATTGTATTGTTTAAATGGTAAAGACCTCCTATGAATTTATTTACAGTACTTCTACAATCTATTAATATTCAAATGTATTAGGTCTTGAGAACATGCTCTTGGTCCTATTCTTATATAAATCTCTCAGTGAGACATATAAATAGGCTGCTTCTCCTCACAGGCTGGTAGACATTTCACATCAAATATGGCACTCAAGTCACATTACCAGTCTCAGACAGGAAAACTGTATGTCTGTCTGACTGTCTATCTGTCTGTAGACCACATTCAACGCAACATGCCTATTAACAAATCAGTATAGAGATCAACTTCTTATCGGCAAGGAAGAGGAAGTCTGTTACTTCCACTTCCAATCAAACTGCAGCTAAAATCTCAGGAGAGATGACATCTGGAGGCCATAAATCAGCGTTTCTACTACAGTCTTGACAGTTAATGAATTACATGAAGGCACTGATTATATTTGACTACCCAAATCAAATTTGATATATTAAATCTCATATAATTATGTATATATTTATCTTTAAATTGTTCTGCGTCTGGACAGATTTTTAGGGTTTTACATTATTCTGGCTGATATGATTCAGGGTGGCCCAGTACATCACTAAAGCATGATCCTTTTTGGCTGAACAGAAATAAATGAATGCTGGTAGCTGCTTGCTACAATTGCAGAGCTGTCATGTCTTATCATGGGGAAAATATGTCTCATTTATATTTCCAGGGAGGATAGTAGAGAAGGAGGAGTCACCCGTCCAAAAAATAAAGATGAAGGGGATGGAATACAAGATAGCAGTAGCTGCTTATTGCAGACCAGCTTTGAACACTTTGGGGAGAAAAAAGCTTGAAAAAATTTAGATAATGCAAGAAGTCATATAGTCAAAGATGACCCTTATCATTAGGGCTTTGTCTTATTTTTATTATTAATATTATCATCTATTCAATCATTCATTTTCTATGCCGCTTATCCTGTACAGAGTCACAGGAAGCATGGAGCCTTTCCCAGGAGACTTAAGGCACGAGGCAGTATACACCCTAGACAAGGGGGCCAATCCATACAGAGACCAATCCATGCAGAGACACACACACACACTGTGGGCAATTTGGGACCACCAATTAACCTAATCTGCATATCTTTGGACTTTGGGTGGAAGCCAGAGTACCCAGAGGACACCAACAAGCATGTAGAGCAAACTCCATGCAAACTCCATGCACACAGAGGAAGGCATAAATCAAAACCTTGACTCTAGAGGTGCAAGGCTATAGTGCTCAACACCACGTCACTTAATATTATTAGTAGTATTATGACTACTACTCTGTCACTCATTATCTATAGCTCTTATCCTATTTAAGGAATAAAGCCCTGGAGGTGCGAGGCCACAGTGCAAACCACTATTCCACCATCCTTCCATTATTATTATTATTATTATTATTATTATTATTATTATTAATAATTCATTATTTTTTTTAAGTAGTAGTCGTTAGGGATGTAATTTTCCAGGCTTCTGTGGTTTTATTCTTAATGTAACAATTTAAGATTTTATGAGTGATGACTCATCAAAGGATTGTTTTAAGATTGAATCATTTAACTTTGTGACCATATTTACATATAGGTTTAAAAACATTAATTGTTTTCTTACACTCCGGTTGTGAATCATAATCCATTCTCAATAATAATCAATTTATAACCAAATAGATTTTAAATAGATTATCGATAATAGAACAATTTCACTTATCCAATTGTAGTAGTACCTCTACTACTCTACTCTACTCTACTCTATCTCTACTACAATCAATTGAAATTACAATAATTGTGTAGGACACATACATGCTATATCTTAATTAAGTTCTTTCTGTCCAGGTTTATGGGGTAAAGCAATTCTGAGTTTTTCCATTCACAGAATCTGTAGCAGTAATTTCTCTAATAATATAGCTATACAGCGACACCCAGTGGTTGATAAAAGATACAGCCTTCAAAATTAATTTAATGCATTTAAATACATTTTGTTTTTATCTGCATATGGTCCCCTCCTGTTCATTCTGTGTGTTCATATACAGGCCTGGTAAAGTCAGCAGTCCGCAAACAAAAGAGGTACAAGCCCTGCCACAAAACACTATTCTATCCAGTCAGCAACCTGGGGCATTCATCTTCAGGCACAAGACAGGGGGAAGGGAAGCAGGAGAAATGATAAATGTGGCATATTTTTAATATACTGGACTCCACACATTGTGAAGAAGGAGAGATGGCAAAAAAAAAAAAAAAAAACAGCCCATGAAAAGGCCTAGAGATGAAAATTATGCTCAATGAAAAAGGTGCTTAAACAGTGGCAAGACCTCAGAGTGCTGAAAGAAAGAAAGTAAAAAAAAAAAAAAAAACATCCATTAAAAGCAATGTGGATGTTGCTCTGATTCTACTTGCCATTATTTTTGTTGTTTCACAAATCAGTAGGTTAGTTTTGTTCTGTTTCCATGTAACTGTATCACATTTGTGTGTCTAGTAGTGTTAAATCACTTGCCCACAGAGTTTCAGCTTACTGTTTAGTTTGACATTCTGTTGTTGTGATGTTAGCTATAGTAGTTAGCAGAGTTGTGAGTATTTCTGTCTAGAGCTGGTAAGCTTGGACATTTTCTTGACCTCTCACATGCTAGCATTTTAGTTCCTCAGCAGCAGCAGCAGCAGCAACGTTAGCAACAGTTTGCTAATGTTAATTCCATTACTTGCTGTGTCACTGTTCACTCTGTATCATGGCATTTGTCTGTACAGCGCTTACAAATGGTTTTTTATAGGAAACTCTTTTTTATAGGAAACCCAGGAAGGACTACAATTATGAGTTTGTGAGGTGAGTAGCCTACAGTGGGGTTATTTTGTTTGATAAATAATGTCAAATGTTATGTCATGTAACATTACCTTCCTTGTTAGCTTGGAAAATTGGAGGCGGGATTTCTTTAGGAGGACAACATCAACAGTCTTACTCCTGCTTTAAGGGTCATCCTAAATTCACCAAGCACAGGAGGAACATGCAAACTCCAGCAAGACCCTGAAGGTGCAAGGGAACAGTGCTACCCACTACGCCACCATGCCCCCTTCATCCTAAATAATTTAACTTTACAACAACAATAACAAAAACAACAGTAATAACTGCATTTCATTGCCTTGTACCATACATATGCAGTGACAACAGCAGTTTAATTTAATATAATAATAATAATTATTATTATTATATCATGACTATATCTTAAACAGTTCTTTAAGTTTTGTCTTAATTGGTCTCCTTCGAACATGTCGAACATTGTTGAGAAAGATTTTAATTCTCCTTGAGTTTTTCTTCCAAAACCTTGATACTGTACTGTATTTCTATATATGAGACTCAGATATTATTATAATAGTATAGTGTAATGTAGACATATTAGTTTTCTTGTTATGTTAGTGATTATGTTTAATAACAGCACTTTATTAAACAAAGACTTTATTCAGAGTATTAACTGAGACTTCAGAAACATGGCCTCATTATGTATCTCTGCAATCCACAGTCTGTGGATTACAAACTGCAAGATTAAGCCTAAGCAAAAAAAAAAAAAACAATAAATATGCTTTTCTTGCAGGAAGCATAAGCCAGGACAAAACTTTTCTTTATTTGCGTTCCACTAAAACATTATATATAAATGAAGTCAATCAGATGGTTTGTGGCAGCAAAAATGAACACTTCCTTTCATGGCTTACTCACTCATATCGCAATAATGCAAAATGGACTTTGATAGTTGATTGCACTGTATTTTGAAAACATAAAGTCTCCCTCGTTTAATAAGGAAACCATTTGTCCTCTGACTATGAAACTGAAACAGACAGGGTAAAACCCTGATGAAGACAAAGATGCCCTTAGATGATCATATGAGTGCATTCAAGCACAACAAGCCAAAACAGAAACTCATGTCAGGCATGGGTGAAACTACAGACAGTTAATATCCACCACACATAGTACTCTTCTGTAATAATAATAATAATTATTATTATAATCTTATTATGATTATGATTATGATTATTATAACAATATGCATTCCCTTACAAAAATCTTTGGATGCTGATTGTTCTCTGAATGTATTCTTGATATTAGATTTCTACTGAAGTTGCTTAGGTCACTACCCAACTGCAGCACATTAGCACGTAAAATATTTATCAGCAAAAGATCTGGACTGACCTACAAAACAAAAGGAAAAGTGACGTAGCAGGCTATTTATATCTGATTGTTTCTGTTGTGCTGCCAGTAAACCAACCATTAGCTCTTCCCAGGAAACACTGGTTATCTGTTGGGAAACAGTCCATCAATATTTGTCTGCTGGATGAGTGCTTATTGAAACTATAAGCGTCCAGTCAATAGACAAAAAACCCATGACACCAGAGTGTACAGCTGATACATCAAATGTAGCCTTTAGTGACTAATTGAAATGCCCGGACATTCAATACATGCCCAGAGCTAATTATACATCTCTCGTACTTCAATGTGAACCACACATACATACAGTAGATACTATAAAATATGTCCTGGTTCTATGATGATGTTGACCAGTAAATAAAAGTAGACATATAAGGCAGAAACATCTGAGCAGAGAATCTGAGGAACAGAATTTTTGCAGGATGAGCTGTCCCCATGGACAGCATCCAAAAGGCAAAGTGAAAAAAATAAAGCCTAAAGTTACTCTGACTCTCCAAACTCACCCATTGCAAGTCCTTCGCAGTCTGACATCATGCACAGTAATGGAAATCTCTCACAGGCAGGTTGTTTATTAGTGAGTCTCCTAGGCAAGATACCTGCAGCAAAGCACACAAAGAGCACACACAGACTGTGGACACCATCAACACTGCTCCTGCCCTCTCCAGTCGGTCGATGACCACGGGATGCTAAGAATGCACAGCCAGCATTGGTGGACCTTCTGCTATTGGACGATAAATATGTTTACACCCCTCCCTTTCCCTTACTCAGTCCATTTAATCTGACTGGGCCTTTACACCAGGTAGGCACAGTGCCAGAGTATGAGTGCAATCGCTCCTATTTTAATACACATTAGAGCACTCAGTGTTCTGTGAAGCTAAAACAGGGTGACTGGTTTTTAAAGATTATTCACCAATGGAAAAGTATTCCTGAAGACTTAAAGAGCAGGTCTGATATTCATGGTTAGGATATGATTTCTGTTGAGAAGTCAACCATACGTCCCATATAAGAGAAGCGTTGGTTGGGTTTCTACAACATAGTTTTACATTCCTCATGATTTATTTTTAGCATCATATCTGAATATAATAATAATAATAATAATAATAATAATAATAATAATAATAATAATCCTACTAGACGCAGTGAAACCCAGTTGTTTATCCAATTTGCTGAACAGCCATGAGATGGCACTGTTGGAAAACTTCTTCCTGAAAACAATTTTTCCAGACATTTTTAATTAAACCTGCTTCACCAGAGTGAGACAAGGTTTGTGTTGTACGTATACCAATCAGCCATAATACCATAATATTGGTTTTGTTTAGTATCGCATGTGCTCCCTTTGTGCCACATGGGCAGCTCTGGACCCTTGGGAATACATTTCACAAGAACTCTGGGGGGTGCTGTTGTGTCTGGCACCAGGATATTCGCAACCCATCCTTTGGGGGCTGTGGACTGCAGGGTGAGGATCAGCCTGTGCAGTGGGTGAGTCAGTGGCCTCAGGCTGTCTGCCTACTGAGCTCTGTGCACGTAGACTGTAGTCCACTGGGTGTCCTGGTCCCTTTCTATTATGGGCAGCGTTGACCTTTTTCGGAAATTTGTGTTGCATTGGCTTTTCTGCGGGATCAGACCGGAATTGGCTAGCCTTCGGTCCTCACAGGCATAGATGAGCTTTGGGTGGCCATGATCCTGTCAGCAATTTATGAGTACATAATTAATAATCAATGTGAATGTGTTAATGTTTTAATATAATGCTGGCCGTGACAGACAGGTATCAAAACACTCACAGCTTCATGTGTATAAGGCTTAGCAGGAAAAGAGTTCATAGTTGTTGATCTGGCTTCCAATTTACCCAAGAACTCAATCTGATCAAACGTCCATGGGATGTGCTGTAAAAACATATCTGATCCATTGTGGCCCTAACTTGCAACATACAGCACTTAAAGGATCTGCTAATATCCTGGTGCCAAAACCACATTACACCTTCAGAGATCTGACTTAGGAGAACATATAAACCAACTGATTTAAAAATACAATATGGATTAACATGTTTTTTTACTAACAGGTTTATAAAACTGTGTGCATTTTGTATGTATACAGTATATCATAATCACATGGAAATTGACAGACATATCAGGAAGCTTTTCAGGAATGTTGGACTAACAAGTGTGTAAGCCTTTTTCTAGTTGTTAGTTTTAACATATTGTATTGAACAAGGGTGAAAAATCACAGTAAAATTAACACTTCTTGGTTAATATATGATTGTATATATGTTTTTATTACATCAGTTTAAGACAAGACATAAAGAGATACATAAATGATTCATCCAAAAATTGATCTATCCGTGTTTTGTCTATACTACTTGTCCTGTGTAGGGTTATCACATCCCATCCCATCATACACAATAAACAATTTCGAACCACTAATCAGCCTACAGTCTACAATACAGTATGTGGGGTGGGGCAAGGGAGAAAAAAAAACAATAAGAAAATACTTACTATACAAATCCTTACACTAAGCCACTCTGATTGGGTAATATGATGAGCCTGCACTACCAGGCTCATAAGGTTCTCTGATACATGACATTATTCACTCTCAGGAAATCTCTTGTATTGGTTAAGTTCATCTAAACCCAAGCAGCATCTATCTAAGCAGAAATGGGGGGGGACCTGAAATGAGGAACAAATAGCATTGCTATAAGTATTTCAGTCTTGCTCACTGCAGGCTGCTTATATTACGTAGCGTAATCCTTTAGGCCTCAAGCACATCTGGTAACAATTCTTTTGATACATAGTGCAGATCTTGGTCTGCATTTAATGTTCTGCTTTCTTTTACATTCTTTTATTGATTTATCAATAAATGTTACAGTTCCATATTTATTTGCTGTGTAGCCAAGACTACTTCTTTTGCTGTGCGCTGTGATAGCCACACTTAGGATCGATTGGAATGCAGAGGTGTTTGGTTCTCTTACGAGTCTTGCTATTTCAGTGGTCATATCGTTCTGGTTCCCAGGCAGTAAATTGAAAAGAAGAAAAAAAACAACAACAACAACAACAACAACTTTAGGCCTGGTCATTAGGTCGTAGCAGCCTGTGTTTATTTGGTTGTTCAGTAATCCCAGCTTGTGTACTGATTACTTTTTCTGAGTAATCAATTTGGCCATGTGCGAGTTTGGCATTGAGTGATTTTCAGACCTCTGTCAATCATGTGAGCGTAGCTTTCTCCCGGGCTCAGCATGGACACCTCCGACCCTCTGGGACCCCTACCTCCATAGCTCACTTTGATCCTGTTTGCAGAAAAGTTTACAGAGGACATGCTTTCTCTAAACGCAACCTCTTTCAACCCTGCAGTAACCCCAATCCCAGGCTAGGCAGTTTTCATTGGGAGATCACAAAAAAGAAGAAGAAGAAGAAAAAAGACACTTAAACACAAATAACGCACCTACTTTCACCATCTGATGTTTAAATCTCTACAACTAAAGAAAATTATTTTTTTTTACCCTGGCTGAAGTTAAGCTAGAAGGCATAATCTTGACAACGAGGATACTTCAAATTTTCAACTCGATCTAATTTGGACTTCCGACTATGAATCATTAATGCACACAGTAGTAACAGCATGTTAAATCTATGATTGGCATTTAATTGGTATTCTTAAGAGCAATTGCCAGCCCTGTTCTAGTGATCAAGGGTAATGAAGTCTTAATGGTGCTAAATTTAACAGCCTCCCCAATGATTCCTTAACTGTTTTATGGCCATTGAGGCAATTTGCTAATTACTTCATAGACTTTAAACTTAGCGTCTGTCAAATTTCTGTGTTAACTGTGGCAATAAGATCACAGCACACGTATACAATGCCAGGTCTCGGTTTATCCAGATGCCAAACATAGATTTCAGTCTTTCAGGAAAGCAATACACACACACACACACACACACACACACACACACACACACACACACACACACACACACACACACACACACACACACACACATACACACACACATACACACACACATACACACACACACAAAACTATCGTATTGTTACATCATCATCTTCTTCTGGATGTTTTTTTTTTTTCTAACAGAGGATCCAAAGCTCCACTTCTCACCAGCGCTTTACATTTTTGTTATGTTTCCTCACACACTGCGGTAACCAAACTGGGTCCAGAAGTAGAAAGCATCAAGTCTAAAAAATTTATATTTGCTTTTGAAGCCTCGAACACAGCTCAGACCCATGCTACAGCTGAGATGTCATGTTTTGCAGCGGATCTGATGCTGAAACTGCTCCATGTCTGATCTGCTACACTTATAACTTCTGGCACCACCATGTTCAGACTGTTCCTCAGCGATTATTTGTTACATTGAATACATGTGTAGGTGTCAGTTCTTAGTCATGTCGATGCACATATACAGTGAAAGAGAAAGGGGGGAAATTGAAAGACTTTGAGCATCCATCTGATGCTGGAATGTGAGTTGTACTGTAGATTATATACATACTGTACAGTGCATTCAGAAAGTATTCAGATCAACTTTATTGTTGCAATTGTATTACTGTATGTAGCAGTCTGATACTACAACTGTTAAAAAGTGTTTTTTTTTCTCATAAATCTACACTCAATACGCCATCATAAACAAAGTTAAAACGCAATTTTAGAACTGTCTGAAATATCACATGTACTTAAGTACTCATTCGTTTATATTCAAATGCTGTGTTCGTGTTGTCATTTTAGGATACTGGGTGTAGAAAAAAAATAGTTAAACATTGGTAGAATCATCATGCAACATAAATATAATTGAAAAAATGAAGGGGATCTGAATACTTTCTGAATGCACTGCGTGATATGAATGCATACATATGCATTCTTACAGTACAGACCAAAAGTTTGGACACACCTTCTCATTCAAAGAGTTTTTTTTATTGTGTTATTTATTGTGTTCTTTAGCCCAAACAAGTCTCTTCTGCTTGTTGTCTGTCCTTAGCAGTGGCTTCCTAGCAGATATTCTACCATGAAGGCCTGATTCACACAGTCTCCTCTTAACAGTTGACCAGGTGACTCTTGGTCTTCCTTTCCTGGGGCGGTCCGCATGTGAGCCAGTTTCTTTGTAGCGCTTGATGGTTTTTGTGACTGCATTTGGGGACACTTTCAAAGTTTTCACAATTTTTCGGACTGACTGTCCATAATTTCTTAAAGTAATGATGGCCACTCGTTTTTCTTTACTTAGCTGCTTTTTTCTTGCATTCAAACTCTTTGAATGAGAAGGTGTGTCCAAACTTTTGGTCTGTACTGTATATATATATATATATATATATATATATATATATATATATATATATCAATTTCATGTCTATTAATTAATACGAATTTGTGAAAATAACTAAGCATGACAAAACGGCACCACTAAAACTGACCAGTAGTTGACATCAAGAGTGAGAAAGAGAGCTCACAGATGCAGGATAGTCAACATTAAACTCACTTTTAACCAGTCATGAGGTTAACAGATCTTCAGAAACAAAAGGCTTGGAGAGCTTTTTGGCAAGAATGTAGTTCTCTCTGCCCTTCCCCCCCTGTCTCTCTGTCTCTGAACCCAAACCCTGCCTGCCCGGCCCTCAGGCAGCAGAACGGCCATCCAGACAGAAGATGATTTACAGAAACTGTGTGTCAGGCCACGGCAATGGAATGAAGTCCTGGTGAACACAGTGTGATGAATGAGCCTGGATTGTTTAAAGAGGAGGAGGGGGCAAAGAAAAGCAAGAGTTACCTTTAAATGCAAAAAGCTGATCTGAGAGTAAACTCTCATGTGTGTTTAGGGGGGGGGGGGGGCAGGACTCTTAAAACACACTAATCCTTAGGTTTAACATGAAGAAGGCTACCAGCGGAAAGTTCAGAACTCCTGGAGGCACATATCATGAACACAGCTGTCAGCACATGCAATGATTGCGCTCGAAAATTGAGGAGCATGTGTGTGAGCAAAGAAGCTTTAGCAGTGAAACACATCTCGCAGGATAGACTGTAATTATCTAAAATGCTCAAGCCAGTAGTAAGACAGAGAACTCCACTGTTTGCTCTTTAGGAACTATAAGTTCTTTAGATTTGGGGCCCCAAGTGCAGCTTAAAACAACAGTGTCCAGAGGCAGTAATGCCCATTGACGTGTTCTCAAGCTGACAGCACTGGCTTGGATTTGCCTCCATATCATTTCCAGATGGTGGTCAGAAATGAAAATGATGGAAACAGTTCGAGTGAAACTGGAAACTAAAGAAACAAAATAGAGGGTACTGAGTGGGGTGCAATAACAATTCCATAGAACGTCACCTTAGTACCCAGATCATGGTTAAATCCAGAGGAACAATAGCCCACTGTGACCCATCAGAAAGCAGAGCAGTACAAATTCTTCTCGAATCCATTTCTGAATATTCATACTCTTCTAAGAATTCTTTGATTAATAAGTATACTAAATTTATCCACTAGAATCGTACGCAAGAGAAAGGAAATCGTTTTTTTTTTCAATGCTGACTACACCTTGAATGTTTAAGGAGAAAGAAAAAGAAAAGGGTAGAGGAGGGCTCTTTAAGAAGGAAAATGCAGATCTGAGACCATGTTCCCATGTTCTGGAGGAACATTTGAGATCCTAGAACTAATGTCAGTTTTTTCATTTAAAGCACATGAACCCACTCAGCATCCAGCATCAGGCAGCCGGGGACATACAGTACGAAATGTAATCGTAATTCTCTGACCTTTAGATGCATAAACATGCATTCATGAATATCTAAATGGTTTAAAGTAGCACTGAGACTGAGAAAAAAAATGGCTCTATAGCATATTATAACTTATTGGGTACCACATTGGGTAGCACAGCTTGAACCTGTAGTATGTAAAGGCATTAATACCCCCCTGACACAATCCCAAGCCGACAGCACTGGCTTGTTTTTGTGTATCATTTCCAGATGGAGATTGTGAATAAAATCATGGAAAGTGAAACATGAAACTAAAGACATGGAGTGGAAAGTAGAGTGGGATGCAATAACAATCCCATTCACTAGTACCAAACTTGAAGGTATAACAGAGGAACAGAAGCCCACTGTGACCCACAAAGACACAAAAGAGAAAGGAAGAGAAAGGAACATCTTTCTGCAATTTCTTTCTAGGATTCTTTTTATATATATATTATATATATATATATATATATATATATATATTTTTTTTTTTTTACGAATTTGTTTTATTTGTCATCCATCTAAAAAGGTTAAGCGTAAAATTTTTACTTCGTTTTTTTTTCCATATTATGGAGGAATATTTACTGTGTAATGTTTTCAAAAACGAACATTATTTTTATCTAAAGAGGATTATTATGTGAGCAACATTAACATGAATGATCATTATGTATTTCATTCGTACAACAATGTCGAAATGTAATAGGAAATTTATAGATTAGCTTTTTTTTTAAATATATATTTTATGAAATTGTCTTGTAATTTAATGAGGGAGTTAAACAAGCACACATTTAATCAGTCCAAAATTAAGTACATGGTATTTTGCATACAGTACAGTATTGTGCAAAACTCTTGAGCCTCCCCTAATTTCGTTATATTTTGATTCCAAAAGTTTCTCAACTTTCTTCTATTTTAATGTAGAAGTCTTTAATGTCTTAACGAATCTTTCTCTAGGCTTCCTAAAGAACTTTTTGGTTCTCAGTTTTGGCAAGTTTTTCAGTCCAGTCGCTGCACCTGACCAGTTTAAGGTAAATAGTTTTGTTTGGTAAGCCACACAGTGACCTATGAAGGATAGCGGTGAGAAATAGGTGCAGATGATGACAGCTGATCAGGTCTGTGATTAGTCCAGGATGCTGAGTAGTTAGAACAGACAAGAGAGGGAAATGAGGTTGCTGCTGAGACAACCAGTTTTTAAATTGTATCTTTAATAACTTTTGCAGGAAAACATTTGTTCCCATTTCTTTAATCTACATAATTGAATTAAATATGACGAAATGAGAGGTGGTTCAAGACTTTTGCACAGTACTGTGTGTCCTTTTTCTATAATGCATGCTCTAATATTGGTTATAAATAGCACGATCATACTGTAATATCATCACATCAAGCCTGCAGGATCTAGAGTAGATCTTTGTTATCTTTTCAAGCATTAAGCCAAGAATAACTCACTGTACTGTAGAAGTAAGTAACATACTATTTTAAAACCTTAGCGTTTATGCCTTTTTTTTTTTTTTTTTAATGTTAACAACGCCAACCAGGACACTTTTATTTTTTCTTTTGTTTTTGATTGGTATGACAGATGGGCAATCCCTGCCTTCAGGTGAGTTTCATCACAAGTCCTTAGTTTCAATGTGTTGAATAATTCGAGATAATTTCAAGAAATCTTATCAGAGCTCATTAAACCACAGGGCAGGGAATGCAGGGGGGGGGGGGGGGGAGCAATGAGTTCGACATTAGTCCTGGGCAGCAGCATGGAGCAACCCTGCTTATCTGTGCATATCTAAAATAGCCCTCCTGAATGGAGAGCCAGATGGCTGAACCATTCTTGTGCTAACGGCAGATTTACTTTAATTGTTCTTAATGCGCTTTTGTTTTCCGTGCCTCTCCATGAGAAAGGAACTCCAAACAAGGAGCATTTACATGTAATAATTAAACCATAATGACCCCGCAAGCGATTAATTAGTATGCACTGGAAAGGTATTGTGTAAACTTTGCGGGGCACAGTATGCCACAGGTCTTTCCATTGACAGCCTGAAGGTAGGGAAGAATGCAAAAAAGTGTATAATGGATTTGATGTAATGCAATACCGTCCTATTAATTACACTTAGAAAAGAAGCTACAAAACAAAACACTTTTATTCATTTCTTTCAGCACAAAAACATACTACACAACATATCAAAAATGTCAAAAAAACAGGGACTCTTTCTCTGAAAGAACAACTAGGTCAATCGCATCCACTGGATGAAAATGTAGACTGGAATTAAAAAAAAAAAAAAAAAAGAACTGCAATGATCAGTAAAGTGATCCTAAACTAGCTATTCAGTTATAGAACTACAGCTCGGCTCGTACACAGCTGTAATTTCAGTACTTTTTTTTTTTTTGTCTTGCCTGTCGCAACACCGCGTCTAAGACATACCAGCATGCAGCGCAACGCCGCAGAACCGCTGGCTCCATTAACTTCAAAGTAAATCTGTGTAAGAGCTTGTATAGAAAAGGCTCGATATCCTTTCATTGGACTGTGCCATACAAACAAAACAGCAAAGGGGAAAAAACAGAGGGTTGGGTGTTTCTTTTTGTGTAAGGAGAGGTAATTATACCTGAAGGGAAATCCTTTTAGACGCCTCTTGGCAGCGTGCAGCACTGGCAGGCAGATCAAACAGGCTTTTCAGTGTGATGCCTATAAATACATCTCGTTCATTCACTTCATAGTCCCCCCCCCCGCCCCCCCAAGCATCTCCCTCTTTTTCTGTCTTGCTCCCTCCTTAAAGAGTAGCTGCTGAGGCTTTGGCTGTCCTAACATAGACTGTTGAGCTCACATCTGGAACCAGATGACTGAAGCCACTTCTGAACGAGGCAAGAAGTCGACCTGCGGACAAGTAAAGGCAAAGAAATGCGTTTATGCTTACGAACACACTTTTAATAAAAATTGTTCGGAGACTTTTTTTTTTTTTCTAACTATAATGAATGTTGGAATCTGTGCTTAAGGCCAAACACATCAGAACATCTGAGCACTGGGAGGTCTAAACTTAAATGCTGAATGTGCAGTATAAATCTTTTAACATTACTCACTATTCTATTCAGAATAACTTAGTCATGTGCCATGCTAGTTCAGGTGTAAGTGTATTGCTTATGTTTTGGGTTTTGCAGTAATGAGGCATACTAACCTGTCCATGTCTTTTGGTCGCTGAAGGAGAAGCTGGTGCATTGTGGGTGCGAGTTGCAGATGTGGGCCGCCTCTGCAGCACTGTGCACAGAGAGCATGCATCCTTGATGGCTGTAAGAAGGCCAGCATTTGTACTCCTTGTTTCCAGATGTACCCATGCCTTTCAGCACAGCATAGTCTATGCGGACGAAAGGAAAACTGTCAGTTTTTCAAAAACGTTAACATGACCAGTTTATGGATATCGGCATATCAGACATCTCAAGATAGACAGTTTTTACTTAAAGACATTCCGTAAATATGAGAAGTAGTGAAATGTACAGTATGTGACTGTTACGGAGGTAAGCGGCATGCATGGAGGTCTGATGCACTGACAAAGTGACAAAAAAAAAAAACAGCTTAACAAATTACACTAGTGTTCAGGATGTGTCAAAAATATTTTATGAGAGCTGTTGCGAACTTGTTCGGACATAACATTATGAAGGCCTGGCTCTCTTTTTTTTTTTTTTTTTTTACGCCTCAGTGCTGCTGAACTCCGACTGCGTGGATGATTTATGGATGTCAGAGCTCAGGTTCAGCAGAGAGAGAGAGAGAGAGAGAAAGAGAGAGAGAGAGTCAATGTCCTACAGGGGACACCACTATTTCACCAGTGCTTGAAGACAGATTAAGTTACATGGTTTCTTTTTATGACACTTTGCACATCTGCTTGAAGGTGTTCCTTGAGTTATGTTTCTGACATTAAAATAGACACGCGTCATATTCCGTCTTGCTTTAAAGGTCTCCTGAAATGCATTCACATTTAGTTTTTATTTTATTTGTCTAATAGAAGCTTACTTGAGTGTATTTGCTGCAAAAACGTCCGAAAAGTAGAACAGAAACCATAATTTGTCTGAGCTGGATGATTTATTTATTTATTTTTTTAATTCTAGCTGCAAGAACCTCTGCATGAACCAGCATGTTTGAGACTGTAAAACAATAAATACAAACACATTTAATGAATTATATAAGAGGATTAGTATTTAATACCCTCTTACCTTCAATTACAGATGAAGGCATGTGCTGGAGATGCAGCCCAGATTTGTATACACGCAAGACTTCTTCAAAGGCCTCTAGTGTTTTGTTAACACTGTGCTTCAGTTCCCCTGTGGCACACATCGGCATTGGTGGTACAATAGAAACAGATGAGTTATGCACCAATAAAGACATGGTGGTATGATGACTGAAACCACACACTAAGAGAGTCCGCTCACCTGTTGTGTTCATTATCTGATCCACAAGAGGTTTCAGCATCGTTGGAGCCTGATGAGGCAGCAGATAGATGAAGAAATACCTGATGACACACAGTGAAAACAATCTTGACCTTGGATAATGACGTCCTTCTTGAACAGCGTGTCTTTTTACGGTCAGCCATAAAGTGTCCGTATATATACAGTAATAAGCAATCCAGACAATATGTTTTACCAAGTCTTAACAAAAGAGATCATCAGAAAAAGCACACCGAGCCAAAAACCTCCCAGACACACCGACCCTGGCAGGTAAACTCTATATCATGCAACATGGCTATAAACCTGAACTCACCTGTAAGCATTGTAGAGGTTCCTCATCTCGTTCAGGCCTTGGCACACACCGCTGCCCGAGCACGGAAAGGTGAAGTCGCGCAACGGAAACTGCAGCACGCAATCTGAACTCGTACGGCATCCTGTCTCGGCGACGATGGCATCATCCAGATCAGTCAGCTTGAGCTCACCAGACACCATGATGAACTGACGTGGCTGGAAGTCCAGCAAGGCCACAGAGCCCAGAGGAGAAAGCGAAAGATAGTGAAGAAGCCTGACCAAGCCGAGACACACCTGCAGTGTGGAGAGATGAGACGTTTTATAAGAAACCTATAAAAATATTATTAACCAACCATAAAACAGACAATAGCAGACATCGTGCAGACATCTGTTTCCCCTTGATAGATAATTATATACCCGTGATGAGTGAAATCCCGTAAGCCGAAGCAATAAAATACACACGGAAAGATGATCACAGTACTGGAATCGACAACTTGCGTATAAACGCGAATCTGCACTTCTGTAATCGTACCCGTGTCCGGGAGCTACTGGGCGGCCATATGAGCTACATGATTATTGGATAAGCCTGTAAGGAACAACAAATCTATTATGCCGGTCTTTTATATTTTATCACAATGGAGGAGCTGAACTTTGTAATAACAGAGATGGAGTTTGTATTCCTATCAATTCGGCATACAGGCTCTCAATTCCGAAGCCCTCCAGGTGGAAAACCATTTCTCCTGAAAACCTATTAAAAAATATCAAAGCGCACCGGCACTCTGCACCTGCCTCTGGTGAGCCGAGTACTTCAATCAAACACTTCTCCTTTCCTGGAGCCGGGTATCAGATCCTCCGTCTGTACCGCAAACGGCCAGATCCTGCTCAGTTTCACAGCTAGTGTAGATATTTGAGACGGACATCTGTCCCTCAGAGTATTTGATCAGGTTCAGATGGTTTGCAGATAGGGCTTCAGTTAAACCAGAGCATTTTCATCCACCCCCCCTGCCCCAGGTATGCCCTGTGGGGGTCTGTGGGTGGGAAACTCCTGATTAACACTCCACAGGAGGTAGCGGGGGAGGTGGTCAAGTCGAGGTCCTTACCCGAAAGCGCTCTTCCCAGGGGCTCTGCAGGAGCTGAATCATCTGCACCGGGGTTCCCTGCTCCAGCACTGCTGTGATGCCACCCACCAGGGTACTGTCCTGGCACTGACCTTTCAGCTGGAACCACAAAACAAATCAATCCATTATAACCACAGGGTGGTATTTTAATTGAGGTTGCTTTCTAAAAATCACAGCGTGTGTGTTTTAAATTTTTAATGAGCTCAAATTTTACATTTCGATTTGCTTTATTTTGTAACCAAGATAAGCAACACAATGAAAAGTACTAATTAATTAAATGCATGTTCAGACTGCAAACAAGTAAGGGATTATGGAGAGCAGATAGTGTAACAGTTAGAACAGTAAATATGTTCTCTTTATGTTAACTAACAACAAAGAAGACATGCTGTTATAGGAAAACAATGCTTGACGGACACCCATGATAAGTTACAACACAACCCCCCCCCCCCTATTCAATTTACAGTGACGAGCCAAGTTATCACTTCAATTATAACAGCTACACTCATTGCTTCACCAGTCCCTTTTTCTTTCTCTTGCACTTTTTTATCATAAAACAACATGAAAAAAAAAATCTTGTCATGTAATTTTTTTTTAATAGCTCTGGATATATACATGCATAAACATCTCCTTATGAAAAACATCATATAACATTATTATGCATTTATTTGTCAAATAGAAGCAGATGTTGTAGATGGTTTGGGATGGTTATAGTGAATAATTATACACTACCCATAGCAGCAGAAGGTCAAAGTAAAACAGACATCCATCATCCCTGACAGCCTGGAAAGAAAAAGTGAACCAGGAGGCTGTTCCTGATCAGAAAGCATTACCTGCACAATGTTAGGGTGCTGAAGTCTCTGCAGCAGGATGATCTCTTTCCTCAGCTTGAAGGACACGAGGTCCTGGCAGCCTTCAGGATCCCTAAAATCCTCCACGCATGATCTCATGTCTGTCCCCTGATGGTTCACGGTTTTCAACGCCACCTCTAAACCCTGCGCCAAAACCACTTTTAACACCGTTTTCGTGTAACCAGCGCCAAGAAAGTCCACAACTGTCACTCCGCTCAGGTCGCTGCAGCCAATCTCCGGCCCCAGAGTGCTGATCCGTACCGGGTCCGAGCTGGGAGAAGTCGACTGTACTGCTAGTGATCCGTGCACGTGACTGAAGGTGTACAACGGAGCGATCTCGCGCTGTCTCGCTCTTATAAGCTGAAGCAGCGTTAAATCCGAGTTGAGAGCAGGATCCCCCAAATTCCCCCTGAGACCAAAGTGCCATTTCCTCATTACAGCTGTCAAGCAAACGATCATCAGAGCAAGACATAGAAGAGCAAGAGATTGTTTTTTCACGGAAGACATGACCAGTGGCTAATTATTCGCAGTATAGTAGTAGGACCATGCTTCTCCGCCTGGTAGCCGTGTGTTTACTCGGGGCTGATCATGCAGCCCCTCATTGTAGCAGGAGATTCGGGTGACGCCCACTGGGCGTGACTGTCTTCATTCGCCCCGCCCACGATACCCCAAGATATCTGCCTACACAAATACTGCGCACGTGCCCAAAATGATTCCGTTGTTAATTATTATTTTTTAAATTTTTATACGTGCATAAAGCATGATTCATAAGATTCTTTCAATATGGGTTTTGTTTGTGTGTTTGTTTCAACTTAAGCTTGCATATGTAAAGTTTTATTCAATAGAGATCAAATATTGCAAAGTAATTGAATTGTCCATGACTTTAAAAAAGCCTAACACAG
>JAAGKR010005978.1:0-32500 GCA_011419295.1 Clarias macrocephalus
ATTTACATTGATTGTCATCCATTGACACAACTTCTAATCAAATTCATGGTCCCAACAGGGTTTAGAATTTTCAATCGGAGATTGGGACGGGTTTCTTTTACTGGTTTGATAAATTGCAGTCATCTAGTACTTTTTGACTTGGCAGTTATTTTGTGGCGTTTGTTCTCAGCAACATGTTCTCTAGAGGTCCAGTGGTAAGCATGCAGTGCATGAACTTTGCTGAAACAAACGTATAACCGGAAGGAAGAGCATTACATGATGCTTAGGTGTTTTTTGAATTTTGTATTTGCAGCATAGTTTTGGGCTTGTAGAGTCAACGTTCCTCCAAAGTCATATAGTCAAAGTTGGTCCTACACAGTTACATCGAAGTAATTCAAATGCATAAAACAACATCAGACCTGTAACGTTGCCGCAACATTTTGACAACAAATTTTTGTGCCAACCTGCAAACAACATCCAAAAAACTTTTTTGGTAGGAGAAAAAAATTTAATGATTGAGAATTTGTAAATTTTTTAAATTCAGCATCTGTCCATGGTTTATGTGGTGGTGTTGTTGGTGTTTCCCCAACTCCAAGATGGCAGCGCAGCAATAGTACGCCGTAGATCCAAAGTGGTACTCTTATTATCACAGAAGATTGCATCGTGTGATGTTATTGTTCTTGTTTGCACATGAACTTTATGTTGTCTTTTGTATAGTTCTTAGATAGTTTTTGCTAATTTATGGTGTTAATTTGATATCTTAGTTAGTTAGTTTGTTTAATTTAAGCTGTAAGTATGTACCAACTTGGTCCTGGAGGAGCGTTGTTTCTTTTCACTGTGTACTCAACTGCATATGGTTGAAGTGACTATATAAGGTGACTTGACGAGGGGTCGCCACAGCGGATCATCTGATCCACACAACAACTTGGCACAGGTTTCACACCGGATGTCCTTAATGATACAACCCTCCAAATTTATCTGGGTTTGGGACCGGCACTGCATCCAGGAGTGGGGTTTGGGCATTGGCTGGGAATCAAACCCAGGCCTTCCATATGGCAGACAAGAAACCTACCACTGAGCCACCAATGCCCACTCGCAGTCTACATGTAACCCTAAAATAATCTTCATTTTAATCCTCAAAATATTTCGCAAATCTGTTAACTTAACTCTTGCGATCAGCATAATTTTTTTTTTCGCTTCTAATCCTGTCACTCCGTGGGTTTTGCTCCATGTCCTTACATTTCCATTATTATTTTGTGCTGTATTTTATTATTAGATCTCAATCAAACATTAGCAACATTCATCTCTCTCTATATATTTACATCTTTAGTCATTATAATCATTACAATCGAACTGGTGTATTAAAAAAAAAAAAAAAAAGTACAAAGTTTCATTCATCAACTTCACACAGTGTTACACCCAGCGCAGGATTCATACTGTACACACTCCCAGCATAAAACAGCATCTTTCAGACATTTCTGAGGTTATTGTCAGAATCGGTTTCACCGCCACATGTCAGACGTGTTTTTCCTCCCACACCCTCTTCTCCCCTGCCCTTTTCACTATCACTCAAACGCCGGCAGGAATGCAGAGCATGCAGCACGCATTGTACGAACAGCGAGGCATCTTCACCTTCTTATACACTCGACTGCATTTAACTTCCTCACCAGCTACCCCTTTAATAAACAGCTGACGGAATTCCGACATCTACTGTAGTAATATTGGGCTCAAGGTAAGGTCGTTTGAAAAAAAAAAATCACTTCTCTTCTTTAGTGTTCATTAATACCGATACTGAAGCGGATACTTACAACAAAAAAAAAAAAGAAAAAATCCCATCCCATGTTTACAATTTAGCACCTTGACCCAAACGTAGACTCTGAGCGTGTGCATAAATCCCAGTGCTCAGTACTCGCTGAACTAAAGTGCTCGCACATGCAACACTTCCTCTGTACTTTCACATCACTGATATCTGCTCACACTCCTGTTGCATGCAAGCAATTCACAGATTCTGGCACTTAATTCCTTCACTCTTTCACACTTCCTGTCTTTAAGATATGGTTTTGATTTATTTTAAGATGTCCTGGATTAAGTATTTTCATATTTTCATGCAGCATAGAGAGAGAGACATCAATTGTGACATCCAGTTCATTGTGCAAGCATTATGTCAAGTTGTTAGTACATTTTAGTATCGGAGTGTTTTTCCCTTCATTCTAGCTCTGCCCCCTCCTACCAAGAAAGAAGCCTTCAGTCGATTTGCGTTAAAAAGTAAACGTATAGCGAAGACATTTGATTGATTGGAAGAAAAAGACGTCGATTTTGTACTGCAATTGCAATTCACCTCATGTCCAACAGAGGGCGCTTATGGACATTACAAATGAATTTGTTCATCTATACCGCTTATCCTTGTACACGGGCTGGTGTCTACCGCAGGAGACGTTGAGCACGAAGTGGGGTACACTATGGACGGGGTGCCAATCCATCGGAGGACACACACACACTTACACACTACAGTCAATTTTGATATGCCAATTATTCGAACATGCAGGTCTTTGGACTGTGGGAGGAAACCGGAGTAACCGGAGGAAACCCACAAAGCACGGGGAGAACATGCAAACACTACACGCACAAACCCTGAGACGGGAATCGAACCCATGTTTTCTTTCTGATTGTGACATGGTTCATGATGGAGTAAGAGGAAAGAAAAAAAAAAAGTTTAAATATGACTCGACATATGAACGCTTTACCTTGACCTCAGAGTTTATTCTTCATTCTGAGGTGTGCCGTCATGAACACAATATCTCAGATAAACATAAACATGCCCTAATATAACAATCTTATATAAAAACAAAACAAACAAAAAAAAAAGAGAGAAACATTTTCTTAAATGCAAAACCACTAAGCCCTGTACATCAATACAAAAAAAATAGATATAAAAATTTGAAACGAACACTAACAGACAGCGAAACAAACACACCATCTTGTGAAAGTCAGAGCTTTGTATGACAATTTAGAAATAGCTGCTTGGTTGATATAAACTCATAAATCAGTTTACTTAAAAAAAAAAAAAAACACTGCTGTTAGACGTAGTGGGTGGATTTTAGTGCATCAGCATGTCGATGGAGAATCAGATCCACTCTGTCCACAGATACAACACCGAGTCTCACACACACTCGCCCTCACTGCTCCTGTTTCTCCTGCGCTGTGCCGGTGACCAGCAGCAGGTTGCAGGCGGTGAACTGGACGTTTAGGACGCTGCTCGTCTCGCCCGTGTAAACTCCGACGAGCTCCGAGCTGGAGCCGTCAGCGGGCGCTGCGCCGCCCCCGTGGGTGTTCCTCACGTCCCAGACACGTACCGAGTTATCCAGGGCGGCCGAGGCGATGAGGGAGCTGTCCGGGCTGAACGCCAGGCTAGTGACGGCTCCCGTGTGTCCACGCAGTTCCTTCAGGACGCCACCTGCCGCTAAGTCCCACAACCGCAACCGCTGGTCCTCGCCTGCAGACACCAGGTACCTGTGCGAGTAAACACGAGTTAAATACGTTATGGTTTCTTCTTAATCCTACATCATTATTATTATTATTATGAAGTATGTGGTGTCAGACCTGCCGTCGGGTGAGAAAGCAAGGGCCAGGACGGGTCCCCGGTGTCCTGTCAGGAGACGCACCGAGCCGCCGTGTTGCGTGCTCCACAGCCGGACTGTCCTGTCGGTCGAGCCCGTAGCGATGTAGCTCGAGTTTGGGTGGAAGCGCACGCAGTCAACGTCGGCGAGGTGTCCGGCGTAGAGTCGGAGCGGGTGAGCGCGGGCGGGAGTCCAGAGACGTGCCGTCGTGTCACGTGACGCCGTGCAGAAGTAGAGACCGCACGGGCTCACCGCAATGTCCCATACAGGGTAGGCGTGGCCTCGGTACACGGCAGCGTTGCTGAAACTGCGCAACTCCCAGTACCGCACGGTGCAGTCCTCCGAGCACGACAGCAGACCCGAGGAGTCACGCAGGAAAGCCGCGCCGTACACCGGGCCGCTGTGACCGCGCAGCGTCTTCATCTCGCTGCCCAGCTCCTCCTCCTCCGTCTGAAACAGTAACAATTAAGCGTCAGATTAAAAGTAAAAACACGCACCTAGCCTTCCGAAAACTATTCCGATGCTGCCGCTCACCTCCTCCTCCACCAGGTCGCAGGCGAGCCGTATCCTGGACACGTTGGCCCTACATGGCCCCGCCTTCAGCTTCCTGGCGCGGAGGCTCCACAGTTTGAGTGCGGAGTTGTCGAAGGCGGCGGCGAGCAGGCGGCTGTCGGGCGACACCTCGGCGGCGTTCAGCAGCTGCTCCGTGTTCTCGAAGGCGTAGAAGCAGACCGTGGTGAGGGACGGAGGACCCTCGCGCACACGCCGGATGCAGTCCTGAAGCGCCTCCAGGGCAGCCTCGTTTTGAGGCGGTAACCCCGACGCGACGTCCACGGACTCCGCCCCGTCCGTGCCGTCCATGCCCAACCAGCCGCTGGAACAGGACGTCGAGGTGGAGTTTCCTGTAGTGAGCCCCGCCCCGTAGAGCTGGTAGTCCGAGCGGCGCGCAGCAGAAACCTCCACCTGTGGAGTACAGCGCCTTCCGTCAATTACATCCTCGGGTTTGTAAACAATAATAATAATAATAATAATAATAATGAGTATATTTGAATTGCATAGAACTGATGATGACCTGTAGGTGTGTGCTGAGCACCCTGCAGAGGGCGCTGTTGTCTTCACTCTGGAGGTAGCGCAGCAGGTACGTGTACGCCTCGTCTGTCAGGTGCACCACATACTTATGCTCCAACAGAGAGCACAGTTTGGAGTTGGAGGCCACATCCTGCAATGCATGCGCGCACACACACACACACACACACACACATACACACACACACACACACACACACACACACACACACACACACACACACACTTAACTGATGAGGAATCAGAGTGAATGAGTGACCCATAACTGAAATGCAATTTATTTCTTAAAATAAATTTTAGAGTTTTATCTTAACAATGACTTTGGCGCCTCCTATGGAAAATATTACATAATTTTTTTTTTTTAGTTTATTCATCTGATCTTGTCGACTTCCAGTAAAACTGGTCAGCGTCATGGCAACAGGATCACAGTAAGACATGGTGCGAGTCACAACTCACGTAATCACCGTACAGTACTGAGCCAATCTGAATTGAAGTCAAGTAAAGTCTGTACTTTATTTCTGAGTCGCCGACTAGACAGCGACATCAGGGACCCTGCATTGAGCGCTGTCGAGGTGTTTGCGCCAGTGACTGACCTGCGGTGAGACGACTCCTCGGAGATGCTCGACGGCGGCTCTCTGCTCGGCGTCCTGCTGGAAGAAGGAGTGGAAGCGGCTGAAGAAGGAGTCGACGGCGCCCTTCAGGCCGCAGCGTGCCATGTCCAGGTGCAGGTAGAGGAACAGAGGGAAGAGTACGGCGCTCACCTCACGCGCTAACGGCACCTCCGCATCTGACGAGCACGCACACGCGCGCACACACACACACAAACGTGAACATCCAGCATTAACTCAATCATCTACTGATAGTAGAAACATTTCTCTAGTTTTCACTCTGCTCTCGGTGTCTCCGCTCTGTAACGATGAAGAGTCTGCTCATTTTAAAGATCTCCATTAAAACTTAAAACAACTGACTGATTTCTGTGACGAACACCAGCTGTGCAGAACCAAAATGCAATGACCGCTGACTTTCATGTGTGTGTGTTTTTTTTTTTTAAAACTCACCCAGCAGGAAGCTTCGTAACCTGGAGAACTGAGTCTCGTATTGCTGAGGGTCCAATTGGCACGGAGCAGCAGAAACCACGTTCCCGCAGCTGGACTCTGTCTGAACTGGAGACAAAAAGAGACAAAATAATTATAAAAAAAAAAAAAAGTTATCATGATTAAAAAAAAAAATAAAAAAAAACTTTAGATTTGCTTATAATGTTGCATTCATCAGATTGTGACAAGCGCTTTTATTATTTTATATCCCTACGTTTATTAGGTGTTATGATACAGACCAGTTAATTAGTTTATTTACTTCTAATATTTACAGAGGTATGTGGCTGAGTTTTGTTCAGTATCTCTTGTTCAGTATCTCAGCGCCTCTCTGACACCCGCACATCATATACCATATGCAAGAACTCGACCCCATCCAAAAGCAAAAACGATAGGTTCAATAAACACAACGCGACTCTGTAATCTATTGAGAGAGTGAGAGCGTGCACACGCATAGCGCTTCGTCTTGCGCTTATTAGGGATGTGAATCAGCAGTCACCTCCCGATATGATGATATCACAATACCTCAGTGCCGAATCGATTCAAATTGCGATTGTACGAGAATCATGATTTTGTTACAATTTTACACCTTTAAAATAAGTTGAATGAGTAATTAAATGCCACGTGTTCCTTATAACATTCGTTTTCTTGTTTAAAAACCAGACTCAGCATTTAAACAAATACAAACTAACTTCAAGTACAAAAGTTTAACTTTTAACTGAGCAGCGCGTATCTCTGTCATCCGCCGTAATTTGTATTATTAATAAACAAACTATTTCTATCAAATAATTCACTCCTACCACACGAGATGAAGATGCATAAATAGTTCGCAGTGTACCACCTGTAGGATTATGAAGAAACAGCGGAAAAGTTTGGAGGAAAAAAGCAGATAACGCGCATGCTTTTTGATAATATAACGCCATAATAATGTGTTTCTGTTGCGCCACTCGAAAGCTTCTACACTCGGTACAGAATCGTTTATATCTTCGGGTGATCGGCCGGTCACGGCCAAACAGAAAACCAGCCGATTCTGGACACTGGCTGATTGACCGGTTTATCTCTATTATAAATGTAAAAATAGTTTTTTAAAAGTCAATTTTTTGGGGATACGGGCCCCAAAATATCTGCGATACCGTATAAGATTTGCTGACATTAGGAAGGCGCTAACAGTACGCAGGAGGCTCTCGGGTCTTCTGGAAGAGGTGGGATGTCTGTGCAATCAGGATGATGCAGTGTGTTTGGACCAAACCCATATTTAAAAGAGCTGCACTTGGTTTGCAGAATGTTTACTGGTTAGATTAAGAACTCCACATAAGCACTGTACAGTACAGTAGAATACCCATGAGGTTGGCTGCCATCTCTTCGGCAGATTGAGACAGCTTGACCCCTTTCAGTGAACCGTCCACGTCCGCATACTGCCGTCTCTTGAGGTACTGCGCCACGGCGTGCTGGATCTGCTCCGTCCGGCCTCGCTTCATCACCTACGGAAAGAAAGAAAAAACACATCACACACACTTATTATAACTAGAAAAACTGCACAGAACCATAGACGCCTAGCGAGCGTCAGGTTTATTAATCATTACATTTTAAAATCACTTGTGGTACGAAAGTCAGAGTATCTCCTACACATCTACCAGGATGATCACCTGAGACACTTTTTCAGTGTTTGGACTCAATTCTAACATTATTCATTTTATTCTTAGCTAAACTAGAGCTCGTATTGCAAAACCCTAGCGCCAAGAACAAGCTACAACGCGTGAAGTGTTCAAAACATAGACAATTAACATATAAATTAAATGAATGACTTCAAACAAATGGCAAAAGCAAGAAAGAATCCCACTACATTCATATCTAAAACACTTTCACGACCCGTATCCTAAATAGCGCCACATAATGCACAATCCGCACTAGGTAGTGCACACGATGCCGTTTGTTTATCCCCTACATAGTGCACTAATACTTGAAGTACACAGCTAGTCAGGATACAGTCCCATTACGCGCGAGCTCGTTATTTAGCTAAACGCTCGCGACGCTACGTTATAAAAGCGTTTCCCGACTGAGTCACTGTTTCAAACCGGAAGTCTGTTAGCGACCTGAATACTCACTTTATACACGTCTCCTCTCAGGTCAAAAGAGAACAAAATTATACAAGAGTAAACATCCAAATTTGTTAGTTGTTTTCACGGCTAATATGATGCGCCAAAGAGAGGCGCCATGACTACCGGCTTCACACTTCCGGTAGACTGTGAAGCCAGAGACAACACAAATAAAAGCCCTCCAGCTTCCTCCTTTCTTTTTTTATTCAATGTAAAATGAACCTGTTAATATAAAAATATAATTTTTTTAAAGGCAAAACTTTTTAATAAATAAATAATTATAAGCTAAGATTTGTGGCTCAGTGGTTAGCATTGTCGCCTCACATGTTGAGGGTTCAATTCCTACCTTGGGGTCTATTTGTATGTTCTTCCAGTTTCTGGTGGGTTTCTACCCAAGAGTTAGCTAAATGGTGTTCCCAAATTGCCTTGTAGAGTATGTAAATGGACCATAGCATTGGTCTTTTTCAAAACTTCACACTTTTAGAGATGTCATAAAGCATGCTCCTTGGCATAGATAATACATATCCATTACATCATAAAATTCACATCCTTCCACGCCTTAAAATGAGGTAAAATGTATGGTTTAAGCACACACACACACTAATTAACTAATTAAATTCGAAAACTTCCACACGAGTTTTAGCTTCTGAACAACTCTTAGTGAAGTATTTTGATTAAATTACCTTCAGGCATAAAATATATATATATATATAAAATCCAGTTCATATGTATGAACATATATATTTAGAAAGGTAATATATACTGTAGGTAGAAAGTTTGACATATACAACCCTAATAGCAAAAAAAGTTGGGACTGTATGCAAATTGGCAATAAAACATATTTACAACAAAATTTAATATAGTACGAGGCAAAGAGACTCTACAGATGACTCCTCTTAAGTTTCATTGCCAATTTCCATACAGCCTCTAAACCAGGGGTCGGCAACCGGCGGCGCAGGAGCCGGATATGACTCTTTTTCCCTCTGCTGTGGCTCCCTGTAGCTTCGGAAAATAAATAATGAGTATTTCAAATACATTTAAAATTGTAAATGCAATTCTAAATTTGAAGATTATGGTGATCTTGTAACATTAAAACAAAACGTGTTTAATTTTTTTGTCGCTCAAAATATGTGTCACAGCCGCGGATCTGTGACACCGGCCTTTTCCTTAGACTTTTCTTATATTCCATTTCTGTAACTTTCAGTCATGGGTAAAAGTGAGCCAGTATACCGGGAAAATGGGAGAACAGCCTTGCCAAAACCAACGTTCCAAACCAGCTCGTCCTCTGTACGCTTGATTTATTGCTCTGGAACGTTCAATTCAAATTAAACAAGTTATAAGGATTTAAAAAGTTTTTGCCAGTTTCACATAAAACAACTCTTTTGCTATACACAATGCCAAGTCTTTCTAATTCCTTTCTACTCCATACAGGTATTACGGTATGATCTTTTTAAAAGATGCATTAAGCCTGGGAGGAGTGAACAATATGAAGTGATGAAGGTTGTGGTACTTTCACTGCTGCTGTCAGCTAATATTTCATTTCCGTAACCAAGCCGAGCATTTTCATTTTATCACACACGCTCCCTGTCAAAAGTATGGACACACCTTCTGACTTCCTGATTATTTCTTTCTACACTGTAAAACAATACCAAAGTTCTGATCCAGAACAGCTGAGCTTCATGTCTTAATAATAATAACTGACTGTTTATGTTGCTGTTATTTCATAGTTTTGAAATCTCCGGTTCTGGAAAAATAAATCTCTAAACAAAAAAACATTAAATTAGAAGATGTGTTCCAACTTTTGATTATCATACTGTACAGTGCAAAAACAGATCATTATTATAATTATTATAAAGGAACATACAGCATTTATTCTTTGTTATAGTAACACAAAAACTTATTACCACAAACAAAAATAATAGCATTTTTTATATTTTGTCCATTATTGCGGATGGATTGTAGACTGTATATAGATATTTGTTCGGCGACATGATGGCTTACTGGTTAGCACAGTTGCCTTGAACCTCCAGGGTCTGGGTTTGATTCCCGCCTCAGCTCTGTGTCCATGGAGTTTGTATGTTCTTTCTGGTTGGTGGGCTTCCTTTGGGTACACTGGTTTCCTCCTACAGTCCAAAGACAGGTTTCCTAAATGCCCCATCGTGTGCTGACCAGAGGTCCCAACACGGTCATAAAATGGGAATAAATACAATGGTAATTGTCATTGGCCTGCACGAACCCTAGTTGGACTATAGAGGTCCCTGGATGGACATATACTATATATAGACCATTATTGCTCATGTCTTCTGCTTTAGACACAGTCATTTAAAAATGGCCTTGGTTTGATTGTTTAACCTGACACTGTTTTAACCAACTCTTTCCTTTCTTTCTTTTTTGTTTTTGGATATTTCCTTTGTTTTTCTCCCTAATTTAGTCAGAGCCAATTTTTACCCAGCTTCCCCCTATCAAGCAACAGATCAACAGCTACCAACCAGAGAGGGTGGGATGGCAAAGGGAGGCATGTGAAGCCAACAAACGCTTCTTTTTTCCGACCGGCTGCACATGCAGCATGCAGTGAAACACACTTATGGAGGAAAGTACTATGCTCATGAAAGGCTAGTGTCTGTGTGATTGATATTTCACAGTAAGTATGCCATTTCTTGGACTCCCTAGGGAACTGTGACTGCGTGGACACTGTTTTGTTGCACCACTTGGGAGACAACTCCTTTCCAGGTTCTCAGATCATACACAGAACTCATTCAGGGCTACTTGTGGGGTCAGTGGTGGCTCAGTAGTTAAGGCATTGGACTATGGTTCAGAAGGTCCCAGGTTCAATTCCTATGACCTCCATGGTCTTGTTGGGACCTTGAGCAGGGCCCTTAACCCTCAACTGCTCAGATGTATAATGAAAAAAATGTAAGGGTGTCTGCCAAATACAAAATATAACAAATCAAAGCATAAGATTGCTGTACTGTATGTATGTTTTTTCTATTATAACTCAACCAATTATCTTGATACTGATAATAAACTGCAAAGTTAAATAACCACACACACACACACACACAACTGCAGGCTGATGCATCTATTGTGCCAAAACTGTGGGAGGTGGAGGTAGCTTTTTGAAAAATTCACAAAAATGTCACACTTCTATAACCCAAACAATTGTGACACAATATTTTGGCATTTATGCTTTTTAACACTCTTGTGACTGAAACGTGAACAAAATGTTCTCTATCAGGTTTTCTGAAAACTGCAAAAATGAAGATCTCATTTTGCTGTCAAACTGTTGACAATGGACAGTTTCTTTAGATACAGTCACGAATCTTAAGTGGTTCATGTGAAAAATACATTATATACAGTATAAAAGGCTATATAGAAAAATCTGCAATACATTTATACATTATATTTAAAAAGCTCTGTATAGAAACATCTGCAATACATTATATACATTATATATAAAAAATCGATGTAGAAAAATCTGCAATACATTACGTTCATTATATATTAAAAAAAATCTATATAGAAAAATCTTTTATACATTATATACAGAAATATATAAAGAAAACTCTGCAATAGATCATACACATTATATATAAAAATCGATATAGACAAATTTGCAATACATTATATACATAATACACAATAATTTATATAGAAAAATCAGCAAAACAAAAATTTTTATAGAAAAATCTGCAATACATAAAAATTTATATACAAAAATCTGCAATACATCATATACATTGAATATAGTCTATATAGAAAAATGTGTTATATATTATATTCATTATACATGATCTTCCATACATTGTATGCTTTTTCTAATATGTTATAAATTCCTGCAGAAATAATAACGTGCTAGACAGATCCTACAGTATAATGGCTAGTTAGTCAGCCATAACTACACAAACAATTTTCAGCTATTGAAATATCAATAGCTAGTTTTTCATACGCTGCAATACTAATTTAAATTCCTGTGTTTCGATTTGTTAGCTGTTGAGGTGAAACCTTACAACCAGGGTCAAGATCAGGATCACAGTTAACTGGTAGAGAAAGCATCACCTACAACACTTTTCTTCCGTTCCAGTTAATGTAAACCTAGCTTTAGGACACTCTTGGAGAACCAGAGTCATGCCAGTTAGTTAATAGTGTGTGACATCATGCCTTGGAAATCATGCCATAAATAACTAAGAGACCCAGGAAACTGGGACACTACGGCAACATCGGGCTCGTTGTTAAGACCTTAATCTCATGCACCGTGTCTGATTCTGTGCTGGATCGAGACTCCTGTTCATTAGTCTAATTGAATTGAAAATGAAATGTACTGTACTGTACTTTTAGGTGAAGAAGAGTTGTTTTGCTCTGGCCCGTCCTACTGTCACTTATTAGTCTGCAATATGTGTCAAATCACTGGATAGCTAAAACGCCTGCTCAGTGCTGCTGAAGCATTAAATGGAATGAAATGAGGAGTGTAACTGATTAAATTAAGCCGCATGTCGGCACTGACGTGAGCTCCATTCATGGGAATGAGGTTTTTTACACAAGGGCTCAAAATTTGCATGAGAAAGAGATACTGGAAGAGAGCTACTGTGTATAAATAAATAAATGCATAAATGATGGAAAATGCTGCTACAGAAAAATAATGCATGATGATGACAGCATTGTGCCAAAAAATTTTACTTTTCTGAATGTAATTTTTAGACTTAAGTATGTTTTTATGGCAATGATTTCGACTTCCATTACTTGTTAGCTACATTAGCCTTGTAGCCTTATAACTGAAAATCTTGGCTGATCAGCTGCAACTGTTCATGAAGCCAATCCCACTACTGGCTGCAGAGGTAAATGACGGGAGTTTTTTTTTTTTTTCAATGTTTTTTTAAAACATATTTTTATCTCTGTGTTAAATGTCTAAGGCTTTATTCCTTACCGTGTATGTGTTGTGAGAATGCTAGCTCCTGTCTCCTCCCACCCAGTTAGAGACACAGGGGATCAGACATGTCCCTTCATCCCCTAATAGTTTTCTTCCCACTGTTGAGAAATACTGTCGTGTCCATTAAACTGTGCTGCAGGGGGACTAAGGACATCCCCAAGGGTGACTGTCTCCAGATGATGATGTCACTGTGACAGGATGAAGTCATTTATTATGTGTCATCCGTGTGCTCATTTTACCTCACTTGGAAGATACACACATTTTATAAAGGTTCTGTTCATCGTCTTTTATTTAGATGTTCACATATTTGCGTGCACACACAATTGTCTTACTATCCTTATGAGGACCTTCCACTGACAGCAAATCATAATTATTCTTACTCAAACTCAGACTCAACCTTAATCTCACCCTTAAACATTTTGTGTCATTTATTTTTTAATTAAAGCTGCATTTTATTTTTTAATGATTAATTTTTGTTTATGTTTTCCTTGTGGGTACCAGCCAAATGGCCTAGCAAGGTCAAAACGGCCAGATATTTATATCCTTGTGGGGACGTTAACTGCCCATTAAAGCACACATACTGTACACTCTCATAATCAGTTATGGATGCTAATTCTTACCCGTGAGAACTTTCTCTGATAAAAAGTAACTCTTGTGTGTTCTTCTTCCAGTATACATCTTACTTGGAGAGTCCTGAAAAACACCACAATATTATAAAAACTGTTCATCAGTTATCACAAACCTGTAGAGGCACAACGACAAATTTGTATCTAATACGTGAAGTCTGTGCCAGCTCAAGTGCATGCTGTCATTAAAGCAAAAGAGGAAAATACCAATTTCTTCTTTTTGTCTTTCTCTTCTTCTTTCTTTCTTTTTTCCTACATCATTCAATACGTTTTTCTTTCTTGCTTGCGTTCTTTCTTTCCTTTTCCTACAGTCTCCATTTCTTCTTTCTTTCTTTTTTTCCATACACTCTCCATTTCTTTCTTTCATTCTTTTTTCCTAAATCCTCCATTTATTCTTTCTTTCTTTCTTTCTTTCTTTTTTCTGCATCCTCCACTCACTAAATTTTTCTTTTTTCTATTACAAAAAAATCACTTAATTCCAAGTGAATCTGTGTATACAGTATAGTCTATTACATGTTGTGCGTGTACAAAGCCTGTTCATGCAGATTTTGAATATTTTATTTCATTTAATTATTTACTTATCTATTTGTTTATTTTTCAAATGCTGAGATCTGTGCACTACTCTGAATGCATTTCTCACCAGAATTTCGAAGGACTGTATGGGTTCTCCGTTCTGGTCATACTGTTTGTCTTACGGATTAGTTCCTGTAATAAGTGTAATAAACACCTTGTAAAAGATTGTAGAGATCTAACACGTTATAACTCTGGGGCTTTAATTGAGTGGTAGACTAAATTCATTCGCTAGTTTATATTCTAATTATAAACAGCTCATTTTGGGCCCCTGGTCCAGAGACAGACAAGATTTACTGGCACAATTTTGGCGCATGTTGAATAGTGTTTATGTGTTTGTGGCGACTCACATGAACTGCAAAGTCTTCCGGCACGCTCTTCGTGTGGGAGGTGAGCGAGAACGCTTTGGGAAGTTGTAATGAAGATGATTCGTACTGAGTGGGGCAAAGCGATGATCAGGTGACCCTGAGAACCTTTAAATAATATAAAAAAAGCACTGTTGATTGTTGATCTCTTTTCCTGATAATGTTCCAATAATTCTGGCCCTTGAGAATCCCAGAAAACTGGGATTGATAAATTTTCCAGCTGATGGTCGACTTTTGAACTTTTTCTCAGTCGGTGATTGAGGATGTTTTGGTTTCATACTCTGCCGGTTACTCTCATGCTCGTAGTAATCTATGTCTCGTCACCAGCAATGGTGGGTAGAGTATCCAAAAAATGTACTCAAGAAAGAGTAGCTGTACTTCAAAATAATATTACTCAAGTAGAAGTAAAAAGTGGTCATCCAGAATATTACTCAGGTAAGAGTTAAAAATATTCAGTGAAAAGATACTCAAGTACTGAGTAACTGTTTCATCATTATATCTGATTATTATTATTATTATTATTATTTTCATATTATAATAATTATATATTATATATTTTATATGCTGAAGTTTCTGTCTCTTTTGGCAGATAGAGAAGACACCCGTTCTTTTGTAAGCGAAACATACTTTGATTATGATGCCAGGGATGCCGCCTGAAGATTTTTTCCCACTACACCGTCTGACAACATGTGGTTATTGCTATTTCGGCTGATTGGTCAAACTGAGTCATGTGATTATTGTTGCTGCGTCTGATTGGTGAAACAGTCACGCGGTAGATCTACTGGCTGCATGTGTAGAATAAATGGTTAGAAAAGTAACGAGTCGAGCGGAGCCCAATGTAGCGGAGTAAGAGTCGCGTTTCTTCTTCACAAATCTACTCACCTAAAAGTAAAAAGTATGCTGTAGTAAAACTACTCATAGAAGTAGTAAATGTAATCAAGTAAACGTAATGGAGTAAATGTAACTCGTTACTACCCACTTCTAGTCACCAGTAATGTTTCTCCTTAAGAAACTTTCACATTCCTTAAAGTATGGCAACAAATTTTGTTTGCAGATATCCAAACGCTTCTGCTGTATTCACGCTCTCCCATGAGCTGCTTTAGCACCAGGTCACCCTCAGACCACAAAAACAAACCACACATTGTCTCTGCAGTATCTGGGTTTATGGGTCTGTGAGCTGGTTATTACAGTGGAGCCTACGTGCACACACACACACACACACACACACACACACACACACACACACACACACACACATAAAAGGTCTTAAATCTAAAACTACCTTTCTATCTTTAACTCCTACACTGTTCACTGCATAGTCCCATTAACCTACCCATCTCACTACATCTTACAGCAATTATAAGCAGCAGAAAATGTACTATAAATTACTCAATATATCTGATTCTGCTTTGATATCCATCTCTAATGCTAGAAGTGTAAAGAATATTAATAAGGTTCACTCTCCTTATCCCCTCTTTACCATGCGCACTGACTTTTGGCACTAATCATCCATTACTTTAAAACAATTAACATTAAAATCCACCTAGGGTTTAGGTTCTCCTTGTGCCACCAAAAGAGCTCTAGCCCCTCGGGGCATGACTCCACAGGGCCTCTGGTGTGTGCTGTGGTGTCTGGCACTGGGACGGATCCTTTTGGTACAGTGGGTACTGGGTTGTGGCTTCTGTGGGTCAGGTGTGTTCTGCTGTCATGGCCAGCATTGACATGTTCTGCATTGGTTGTTCTTTGAGATCCCACAGGCATGGATGTCAATGATTCTGTCACGTTTACTGGTTTATAACAGGTGACCAATGTTACCTGGTCATGGCGTTAATGATATGACAGATTTTTGTTTATATTTACTTACAAATTGACTTGTTTCGCCCTGTTCTGGTATGTTGACACAATTAGCATTTGGATTTACACGACTGGGGTACTTGAGTTACCGTACATCCAATAAAAAAAAAAAAACCCAATTAGGTCATTTTGAGGCGGCACGGTGCCTCTTAACGACTCTCCCTAATTTCTCTCTAACGACCCCCCCTCTCACAGTGTTCATGTAGCAAGCCATTTCAGATAGGGGAGGATCCTTCGACCTTGTATAGGACACAAATGTGTAGACATGGATAAGTAGATGATTATACCTTCCTCTTAAATTGCTGCTCTGCTTCGAATACTCACACTCTTCTTAACAGCAATTGGAATCTAGTACTGTAGGTTACATTACAACCAACTGTAATTCTCATTCTCCCTCATCTTTCCAGTCTTTCCAATTAATTTCATGCACCCAGTACTCAAACAATCTGTGTATGTGTATTTATGAGTTTTGGAATGAACCATAGCTGTGAGTCACCCCTTTGTGATGTCATCATTCCGAGTAACAAAGGGTCATCATGGTACCCAAATCATCATGTCTGAGAAGAAACCTTTAGAGAAGAATGAGTGAGTGAAAGTGCTGCATAAGGCGGAAGAAGAGTTCAAGACACAGAACAAGTCAAGACAGGATCAAGGAAGGATACATTAGTCATTTTTAGGAAAGGCTGTTCTGGAAAATCAGCTTTTTTTTCAGGGCTTGGAGCCTATCCAAGGAGACCTGGGGCAGGAGGCAGGGTATACCCTGGACAGGGTGCCAAGCCACACACACTACAGGCAATTTGGGAACACCTGTGGGATAAAACCAACCAAGTACAGAGAAAACATACAACCACCACACAATCACACACACACACACACACACACACACACACACACACACACACACACACACACAAGCCAGGAATCGAGCCCTCCATCCTGGAAGTGCAAGGCTACAATGCTAATCACTATGCCACCATGCCACTGAGGAACACACTCATTGTTGTCGAATTGTATTATTATTTTATTTTATTTTATTTTATTTTTAATTAAACCATTCTGACATCAGTACGTTCAGTTCAATTAGGGCATGGATGCATTTACATAAAATAATTTTTTGTAAAAGGATTGTTGGTTTCCTGAAAATAATATTTTTTCAAAGGAATTCTACGCGTAGAAAATGAATAGGGCGGATGCTCCCAGGGTAGACAACTACCTCCATCTCGCTCACTGATCCTCAGTTATGCATCAACCACATAAAGTTTATATCATAACACAGAGACGGGTCTTGCGACTCAGAAGATTGGTCAAACTGTTTAGACAACAGCTGTTCGGGACCTGACACCAAACTAAAAATTCTATTAAATCTATAAAATCCATTAAAGACTTTTCACTCTACCAATTTTCAGTCTAATTTTCCCTACTATTTCTAATTCACTCCCAAAACCTAAATTTTTTAAAGGCATTTTTTAAACATGGCCAATAAACATACTTAGAAAACTCTCAACACCTAGGTTGAATTAATGAAAAAATTCTTTTGAGAACAATTATCTTATAAAGTTTATATACTTGTTGATACTAAATGGCTAACAAACAGTCAGGAAAATGCTTAATTAATTGCAATTATTATATAGGATTTTTTCCTTTACCTAACTATGCTAACCTGGCTAAGAAGCATAGTAGAAAAATGCTAATTCTCATTCGTTCACAAACTAGCATTCTAATGAAATCTGTTTGGCTAGGCTAACAAAGATAACAAACATGGCTGGCAAGTATTATTTTTATTTATGACTGTACCTTTTTTCCCCTTTTATTCTTTTTTAAGAAAATCCTAGTATCATTGATGCTAGCAGTTTTTTTTTTTTTTTTTTTTTTTTTTTTACTATGATACAGCAGAACCTTGCGGTACGAATTTAAATCAGTCTGGAGACGAGTTCTTATGACATTCATATTACAATACGCATTTTCTCATAAGAAATAGCATAAATGCAGATAATCTGTTCCGGCCACTCAAATAATATTACCAATATTACAAAAAAACATACTGTACATTTGCTTGTACGCTGAAAATGCTTTGTATGCTGATGCAAATTTTTTTGCTAAATTAACATTTTTAAGGTGAAAATTCATAAGGGAGGGCATTGGTATGTCGAGGTTACTGCTGCGTGTAGAAAAAATTAATGTTTCATTGGACATAGCTTGAATCAATTAGCATAGTTCCGGCTAGTTGACTCGTAGTTCCGGAAAGTTCCATTTGACAGTGCCAATCATGGCATTAAATAAAATGCTAACTCATGCTGTCACACATTACAGTAAAAGATCAGAGAAATTAGTTAGCCAGTTAGCGTGATAACATGTTCCTAGTCAGGAAAAATGCTCACTCATTTCTGCTTGTTGTCATTCATCACAGGAAACCATTTTGAAAGAATAGCAACATGGCTAACACCCATAGTCAGAAACATGCTTTTTGTTAAAAGCGCTATAGAAAATAAAATAAATGCTAACTCGCTGTGGTGTTGTTATACCTCCATATTATTAATAAAGCCAGTGTGGTTTTGTTTGGGTACTGTCTGTGTTGTGTGTTGTGTGTGTGTGTGTATGTAGCTGAGTGTGTATATAAACAGGACAAGTTATATTATGTTAAATAATGCACATGAACCCTGTTGTTCCTAGCTGGATGTCATGTCTGTTTTGATTTGACATTCTTTCCTGCTGCACCATTATTTAAAATTTTTTGTTTAGTTTTGTTTTCCAGATGCCTCGTGGGTGCATTGCTCTGTGTGTGTGTGTGTGTGTGTGTGTGTGTGTGTGGCTGATTACAATCTGCTTGTGTGGGTGTGTTGGATGTCGCACCTCACAGAAGGTGATCGTGAAAGGTAAAACACGTGATCTGATGTGTTTCTAAACAAGTTAAAATGAGCAGTCATCAGATAAATATAGTCAAAAAGGAGTGTGTGTGTGTGTGTATGTGTGTGTGGATGAGAGAGAGAGAGCATTGATTATTGTGTTTTTTTTAGTTAGCAGAAGGTCATAGAACTGCTCTGTCTAGCAGCCTTGACAAGAAAATCAATATTACGTGTCTGTCTCTCTTTTCCTCTTTTCTGTACATTCTTTTGGTGCATCTTTCCATATCTCACCCACTTATTTAATATTAATATCGTAATGTAATATTTCTCTCTTTCTGTATCAAAGCCTCCTTTTCAATCTCTCCATCTCAGTGTCTCTTTTTGCACCAATCTTTATCTCAGTCTTTTTTGTCTCTCTATGTATCTTGCCTTTTGTCTCTCTCTTGTCCATTGTCTTGCTGTATCTGTCTGTCTCTATCTCTCCATCTTTCTTTTTCTTTCTATATCATTTTTTACTCTTTTCTTGACTTTATTTCTCTTACTCCTTCTCGTTCTGTGTCCCTCTATTTTATTCTGATTCTGTCTCTTTCTGTACATTACTTTTTTTTTCTTTATCTCTTTCTTTACTTGTATCTTACTTTCTTTATCCTTTCCCCTGTATTTTGTCCATCTCTCTCTTTCTGTTTGTCTTTCCTTACCTCTTCCTCTATTTCTCTCTTTCTTTATATAAGTGTCATTTCTGTCTACTTTTCTTTTTTTCCTGTCATTCTTTTTTGTGTCTTGTGTCTTTCTTTACTCCCTCCTTTATTTCTCTTACTCTGTATCTATTTTTTCCTATACTTCTATGTATTTCATTCTTTTCCTCTATCTTTTTCTTTCTGTATCTTTGTACCTTATTTTTCTGTCTGTTATCTCACTTTTTATCATTTCAAATTCAAATTTTATTTGTCACATACACAGTCATACACAGTACGATATGCAGTGAAATGCTTACACGGCCGGCCGTGACTTTAAAATAAATAATTTAATTAAAAGAGAACAATTAACAACAAGAAATAAATTATGGAATAAAATAAGAACAAGTTTAGCTCTATAAAACATAGATATAGAAAATATAACAAAATATATAAATATTTAAAAACAAAAAAATAAATATAAAATATATATATATATATATAGAAAATATAGAGAAAAATTTAAATGGAAATGACATTTTCCCTTCTTTGCCTTTCTATCGCTCTTTCTGTGCTATTTTTCTTTTTGTAGACATTTCTCTCTCTTTTCCTGTATCTCTCCTTTTCTATCTCTTTTTACATCTCTGTGTCTCTTTCTGTCTTTCTTTGTATCTTTCTTTTTCTTTCCATATTTTTGTATCTCTTTCTTTCTATCTATTTTCTCACATCTCTTTCTTTCTTTCTCTTGCTTTCTGTATCTTTCTTTCTCTTTCTATACTTCTCTCACTTTCTCTCACTTTTTCTGTGTCTCCCTCAGAGTCTCCACTTTTTTTATCTCACTTTGTGTCTCTGTGTATCTTTCTACACCTCTTTCTTTATCTTTCTTCCTCTTCTCACACTAAGAATAAAACAGTACCACTCGCTCATAAATTCTGCATGCGTGTGTGTTTTCAGCCACAACACCACGGTGATGAATAGTGCCTTTAAAATGTCCATTTTCACACAAAGACTTAATCTATCCTGAAAATCAAAACCAGTTTAAGAAAGTGACAGCTGACGATGAAAATAGCTTCTTTTTTTTTTTAGAGTGTGTAAAAAAATACCTTACAGTACATCCACTTTAATCAGGAAGAACAAGTGAGTCTCCTCTCTGGACGTGTGTCTGATGGAGCATATTGAAGGTGGGTGGTGGTGCTGGTTCATTTCAGCATGGTTTTAGTCATTTAATCCTTTAAGCACATGGGTACTCAATTTCCAGTCATGAGGGCCCCGTTGTTCTGCGCAATTTAAAGACTCCCCTCCTGCCAGCACACCTACTCCAGCACATGGAGTGCTCGATAATGAGCTGATCTGCTTGAACCGAGCCGTTGGCATTAAAGAAAACTCTCCTAGACCAGATATGGGAAGATGGTTGTGTTTGGTAGAAACACACCGCTGTAGAAAGGTCGATCTCCAGCAGCAAAGCTGGCAACACTCCCTCCCACTGTTAATGCGGTTTCTTCCACACCTGCTCCTGCACAACTCCATTAGCTGGATCAGGTGTGTTAACGTCTGGTGAGAGAGAGAGGACGAGGAGGGTGTGATTGTACATTTCCTGGCCAAAAAAAAACAAAAAAACAAAAAAAACTCTCTAACACTCTAAGATTTCATTCAGTCACCTTTAGCTTTGATTACAGCACACAATGTGGTGTCCAGTACATGTGTGAAAATGATTCCTTACACTCTCACTTTCACAATCTGAATCCTGGAATACACTCATGCCATCAGGGAAGGAAAACTGCATAGATGTGATAACCCGGTCATTTAGTACAATCACTTCCTCAGTTTATTGCTACATAACGTTGCTGAGTCTAGACCTGAGCAACTGAAGCAACCCCAGATCATAACACTGCCTCCAGAGGCTGGTACTGTACAGTGGACACTATGCATGATGTGTGCCTCGTGTCATGCGCGTCCCATCTTACCCTGACACCCCCAAAACTCTGGAATAGGCTTAATTTGGACTCATCAGACCACAGTAATCTCCTTACTTGTTTACTTTGATTGATGCAACCCAATAAGTTGATCCTTCTGAAATGGTGACTTTTTTTATTTTGGCCAGGCAGTATATATAAAACATGTTTTCAGCCTTTCTCAGCACATTGTGAGATCCAAAAATATGTTTGTTGAGTTATCTACAGTTATTTTTTCCCATTTTTGGGAATATTAACCAGAGCTGCCAGATACTATATTTGCTGACTTCCCTAGAATCATGTCTAACTTGTAACAGTACAATTCTTTCTTTCTTTCTTTCTTTCTTTCTTTCTTTCTTTCTTTCTTTCTCATCAGTAAAACCAGTTCTAAAGCACTCCTGATCTAAAAAAAAAAAACATGGAAAAACATGTTGCATACCTGATCCTATAGATTCAAATTAAACATTAGTAACAAAGCACTACAAATCAGTTTTTGTTATTAAAGCACAGTCTTTGTTGTAATTTGAGCATTATTAACTATGTAATAATCTGCCCATGTACAGTACATTAGGTCAGTTTGTAATTTTTCAACCTGGCTTTAAACTGAGAACTTGCATGCTAATGTTGCTAAAATAGATAGCGGACATAGCTAATGTATTAAACATAATCTTGGGAATAGGAATGTGTTGTTATGGGAAAATAATCCATACCTCAAGGTGGATGAGATTCCCATATCAACACGTTCTGAAGGGTTTTATTCCTCTTAAGAACAAAGGCTTTCCAATGTTAAGAAGATTGAATGTGTTAATGAACAACACATCTCCCCCCCCCCCCCCCAATTGTCATCGTTATGAAATATCCAGTTACTTTAAAGCAGCAATAAAAGCTTATGTTGGTACAGCAGAAATTTGCCCACCAGCTTCTCTCTCTCTCTCTCTCTCTCTCTCCTTTTAATAAGGTAGAAAGAAAAACCCAGGATATCATGTTACTGAGAAATCTTCAAGCATAATATGCTGAAGACTTCCCTGTGGCAGACAATTTGACTGTTACAAAGCACTGAAACTGGAGACTCCTTCCATAAGTGTTACATGTATATTAGCATCTCCAAACTGAGCACAATCAGCATATCAACCATCTACATGTTTATTATTATTATTATTATTATTATTATTATTATTATTATTATTTCAAATTATGCTTATTTTTTAAGTGGTAAATGCACTGTACATGTGCTATACAAACAATAACATAAACCTATTAAAAAGAGTGCATTTGGTGTGTGAATGAGTGTGTGACAATGGGAATTAACACAATGATATTCACCACAAGCCTCCCTAGTTGAACTATAGAGGTTCCTAGATGGATGGATGGATGGATAAGAAAGAGTGCATTTATATACATTCATCATTTATGTTACATCTATAAACATTTTTAATACCTTGTGTGTATTCAAAAGCACTCTATGTAAGTTAGGGTATATTTTGGCAGATGTTTAACAGATGTTTCATTGATGTTAATAATAAAAGAAACTAAGTGACGTCAGACAAGTAACCAAACATAATGACAGTTTTATTACAGGAGTAATGACAATATAAACATACAGTATGAGCTCGGTTTGGTGCCTCACATGGCGGGTGGTTTCTAATTTTCACATCATGCATTTTCATAGATGATGTCATGTTTAATAATATTAAACGTTTCTGTACGTTCAGGAAGGTATTTTTAAACAGTGTATTATTCTGTCTTGGTCGTTTTTTTAGGGTTTAAAATACAATTCTCGAGCCTGTGGATTTGCCTGCCCCCTACTTCTCTCCTGTGGTCCAGTCCAAAAAGGCACTACAGTAATGTTAATGAGTGGGAGTAAAACTGGGCTGCGTCCTAATCCGCACACTAATCAGCTCCATATCAGCTATAGTGACTGTATATATACTGTATATATTTACTGTATACACGTATATACTGTCTATACGCGCGCGCATCGGTTCAGGCGCAGATTTGGGACGCGGCCGCAATCTCACGCATAAACCCTTCGAGGCAAAACGCGCTCGAGAGGCTCTTTAGTCGCCATGGAGACGCGGAGATAAGGAAGGAGAGGATGAAAGGCGTAGACCGGAACTCCCGGTGGCTGTAAACAAACCCTATGGGCAGGTTGTCCGGTCAGTGCAAAGCTAAAGAAACGGCTCTCTGGATGTTATTGATGCCGCTCAGGCAGAAGGACGGGAGATGACCGACAGGGCAGGTGGTAGTGCAGCGGGGGAGGACTCCGGGATTATCCGCCGCCGGAGGATGCAGGTGAGCTCCGCTGACACACTTCCGGTTTTACACACGACCCGCAAGAGTGCGGACTGAAACACGGGGCACGGAAAGTAGCGCGTTTATACAGCTGTCTCAACACACACACACACACACATATACAATACACACACACACACATACACATATACAATACACACACACACACACACACACACACACACACACACAAAACACACACACACAACACACACACACACACACACACACATACACACACACACACACACACACACACACATATACAACACACACACGCACACACACACATATACAATACACACACACACACACACACACACACACATATACAATACACACATACACATATACAATACACACACACACACACATACAAAACACACACACACTCACACACACACACACACATACACATATACAATTTACACACACACACACACACACACACACACACACAGATACACACATATATAAATACACACAAAGAAATACACACATATAAATACATACACACACACATACAATATACACACACACATATAAATACACACACACACACACACACACACACACACACACACACACACACACACACACACACACTCAGATATACAGAGTCAGCCAATGTATAGAGTCAGTATGATGTATATACTGTATATAAGACAGTAATAATAATAATATACTGAAATGTGTATACATTTTTGTCTGACTCTGAATGTGTGTTTATGTGTGTGTATACAAAGTCAAAAAAATGTATACTGTACACAAAGAAACGTAAAAAAAATGTATACTAAATGTATTGCTATAAGTTATATACTGAGATATATGATGATATACTGACAATACGAATAATATTATATTAACATAATATACATCATAATATCATAGTATTTTTTGGGCTGACGTATACACAGAGACACACACTCACATACATATACACTGTATATAAGAAAGGTTTTGTCTGTACGTTGGTCAGAATTTGCTTTTTCAATTATATCTTTATGTTTCGTACATTGGAGGAAGAGAACCAGTCTCTAAGATCCAGTCTCTTCTGTCTGTCTGTCTGACTGTCTGTCCAGCCAGATTTTGTCGCATTATCCTGCAAAACTGGCTGGTATTTGCCTGAAGTTTAACCTGCGCCATAAGTAAAATCGAAATGTTTAGTAGAAGAGATGTTAGGAACAGTTTTGTGGCGGATTCAATAATCTACTTTAAAATACGTTACTAATAAGCTATGCACCAACAGATTTTAATTAGTTGAATATTTTTACTGGGATGAGTTAATATTAAGTAATATTACATGGCTGAAGCGGTATAAGTGAATTTTAACATGCTGGAGTCGTTTAAAGACATACCTTAATCTTAATATACTTGTTCGATTCACTGAGCCAGTCCTCTAGGTATCACAATTTGGCCCTTGTCAAAGTCACTCCAATCCATATGCTTGCCCATTTTTTTCCTTCTTCCAACACATCAATTTCAGTAAAACAAAGGTTCACTTGTTGTTTAATATACAGTATCCCACTCACCTCACAGCTGCCATGGTAACAAGATATCGTAACTGTAGCTACTGTGAGACAGGCCAGATTGTGACGGCTAGACGACTGGATCAGAGCAACTCCACTCCAAGTCTCACTGATGCACCACTCTCCACTCCAAGGCTGGCCCGTGTAGTCTGATACAATAGAAGCGCGAGTGTAGATCAAACTGTGGAAAAGGTTAACGCTGGTTGTGATAGAAACACAGTGCATCACTGCATTATGGTTGTAATATATATACAGTATGTGTTTGTATAGAATTTTATCAGTACTACAACAGTTATATTAAAACTTTAGCAAAACCCAAAAGCCTACATTATGATTTTTTTTTCGTTTATATTCTTCTGTAACTCTATTTATTAATTCTTACGCTTAGTAAGAAATATCGAATAGTGTTTTATATAACCATGCGGACATGACAAACACATAAAACATTTCTACTAATGATAATATGGTGGCTAAGACTTTCGCACAGTACTGTATGTCACATTGTATGTACTGTACAGTAAATGCATATACACTGATTCTGTTCCAGAAAGACAGACTCAGTTCCCCACCCCGCAGATCCTAAAGCGATGCATGCATGACCTACAGTAACTGTGCATCCTGGAATGTGATTGGCTCTAAGATTCTATGATGTAACGGTCTTATGCAGACTAAATGTCTAAATCATTACAATTCCGCCCACAAGTGAAACCCGACTTAAACCCTGTACAGATAAGGACGAGGAGGAGGAAGATGAAGAGGAGGGGTTATGTGATTATTACCGGAGTGTCCTTGCCATTTTTTAAGTTCCTCCACCCGGGTCACGTCAGTGCGTTTTACTGCCTGTGTGTGTTCGTGCATGTGGAAAGGTCGCAGCTTATTTATTTAACCTTCTATGAAATTACTTGTAAAAATACCCTAGTGCATGTAGGATATCCTGATATATCTGATAAAAAAAAGAAAAGACAAGGAAAAAAGTGGCCTTGTAAAAAAAGGATTAAATTGCAGGCTTAATTCTTATAACGCAGAATTATACAGAATAACTTGACAAAGCTGAATGAGGTGACCAGAGCGTGTGATAGAAGCAATCCTCACACACACACACAAGACGTCTCAGATGATAAATCTCGGGTTAGTCTTTTTTAAGAGACCAAATAACCTCTTGTGAGTGTCACCGATGTAACTAACTAATACAACGACTGGAGTTCCAGAACTGACAGGTTAGATATAAAATAAAACCTTAAACATGGAGGAATCATTTTATCTTCGACACCGCTTCTGTTAATCCAGCGTGGCCACGGCTTCCTGTTTTTCTCGGCTGCCTGATTGTGTTAATGATTGTGTAGAGTGAAAAAAAAAGGCAAGTAGCTATGTATAACATCATGCACGCACACTCTCGCTCTTTCTCTCTCTCTCTCTCTCTCTCTCTCTCTCTCTCTCTCTCTCTCTCAGTTCACAGCTCCACCAGCTGAACCTACATGTCCTCATTCTCAGCTCAACTCAATAAGGGACCGAGCGATCAACATTGCTGCCAGAAAACTGTCTAAAAATCAGTTCTAACATTTATTTTAAGAGCCTCAGAAAACACCATGCTGTAATCACCACCAGTAACTTCTGCAACTTTTCCAATGTTGTTTGCTCTTTCCGTGTGTTAGAGTTCGCTCAGTAGCCTACTCAGTGCACAGAAGTTCACTCCAGAGAACGACTCACTCTCCTGGCGGCATGCGATTGCAAATTCAGCATATTTTCGATACTTGAACACGTTAGCAATCGCCAATTGATTTATCATTAATTATTAATGCTAAGAAGATGCACATTTCTTATAGCTGCACAAACAACAAACAAAGTAGTCATGTGAGATAAAATAATGAACCCCAGATAGTTTAAATAATAATAATAATAATAAATATAGTTGCAAGCAACGATGACGGGCCCAAGCACCCTGCGCTATCGCTACCCGGTGGTGCACCGCACAACCTGTGTGTTATTTGAGCATGTTAAGACCTACAAAAAGCCATCGCCGCCCGGGTGCACCCGTCAGCTTGTACACGTCACACACTATACAGGGCTGATGTCAGTTTAGGCCCTAAATATTTCTTGAGTGAGTTAGTGTGTGTGTGTTTGTGTGTGTATTGAAAACAGTGTGTTGAAAACACATTTTTGTGAAATGTAATAAGTGCATGATTTTTTCAAAGTCAGTGAACTCTGGTGTGTTGGACAGAATCATTCTTTGCATGTAAAAATAAATTCGTCCACCGTAAGGACCTGCAGAATACATTTTTTAGAAAGCTTGCTCAGAAATGTTGCCTAGCCAGGGGCCGGCTTTCTGATTTGAATGCATTCGTCCGCATCCAATCTTTAAGGGCGATTAAAAGTAGATAAGAGATGTTTCTACAGTGCTGTGTGTTTGAAAGAATCAGTATGTGAGCGTGTATTGTACTGTAGGAAGCCGCTGTCATGCTTGGACTCAGGATGATTATTGTGCGAGTGTTAAACACAACGTCTCCCACTCGTGTTCCAGCACGACTATGGCAACTGGAAATCATTCCAAATGCCTACGCTTGTACGTTGTACGTGTTAACACACACACACACACACACACACACACACACACACACACACACACACACACACACACACATATCTTTAATACCTGCTTCATAAACGCTCGTATCCTTTGTGAGGATCGATAGCCATTCAGCGTGTGGTGTAACTCAGGGCTCTGTCCTGGGACCGTCCTCAGATGCTCTTTATGGCCCATTAGGAGAGTAATGAGAGTCTGACAGCCCTCTGTGACGGGGAGAAAGAGAGACCGGTGGGAGCAACGAGGTTACGGTATGGACAAAAGGGACGTCTTCTGAGTAAGGGGGTTGGGGTGAGAGGGAACATCTGCTGAAACATTGTGTTTGTGTGTGTGTTGGGCGTTAATGGGAGGAGGAGATACAGTATATTGTTACCAGGTAACATGATTTAAAGCACTATCAACTTGATTAGTTACCATTTGGGCTGGTGGGTGTGGCCAGTTTAGCATGTTATCTACCAATGAACATATGGCAAGTAACTCTTTTTTTACACAGTATTTTTAAAGGATTGATAGTTACATTATCAATACGGTAGAACCTATGAGTATATTTAGGAGTACAGGTAGTCCTCGACTTCCCAAAAAAAATAATAAAATAGACCCTGCAATGCACCAGATACCAATATTTACAATTCTATACAATATTTTCAGTGTGTAAGTGAAATGTATAAAATGTGTAAAGTCCGGTATATTGTATGTATGTGTGTGTATTTGCGAACACACAAAAATGGTTTGACTTCACCGGTTTCAGTGAATCAGTCCGGGAGCACGATGATAGAAAATGTCTGTCCTGTAAAGCTGTCCTGACGATGAATAATCCTAATTTCGGAAAAATCCTCAACAACACAGAGTTCACAGTCCGATACAGTGGAAAACAGCTCCGAGACAAAATGGTGTCCGGGATTCCCCTCGCGATTTAAAGGCTTAGAGACAACACTGTTATATTTTACTGTGAGATTAATTTCCTTAGGCGTGGTGTCGGTTTGATGGCAGTGTGGGGAAAGGGGACAGAGATTTAGACAAGTGGATTGGTTAGCTTTACATTATATATTCGTGTGAAAGGCGTATAAGACTCTCTTTGTCCGACTTACGAACATGTTCCCGGAACGGATCTTGTTTGTAAGTCGAGGACAACCTGTATATCTTCCCAAAGAGAAGACTGTATCTTGCTAAAGGTCTGACTTTATTTTTTATTCTTGTGATTATAATATTAAGGCTTTAAATCTGAAAAGCACCTTCCTCAGGCTGGCAGCATCATGTTAAGGGGTGTTTTGTTGGAAAACAGGCCATGAAATATAATACATGGCAACGTAGGCAAGGAAGGAAGATTATTTAGAAAAACATCAGACAGAACGTTTAAACTTGGTTGCTACAGGAACCTATTGAGCCTGAACGTACAGTGGACATTGTAAAAGGCCTTGACCTGACCGAGTTTCATGTGTATCCACAGAATGTTGACAATGCAGAATTCAAGATTCTGAAACTCATGGCCAGAAAAGCATTCAGAAACACATCACAATCCACGAGCCATCAGCTGAATGTCTGATAACGAGACTCAGACATGCTTAGTCATCTCCTCAGCATTCGGCTAACGACTGACAGCCCAGCCACGCTTTTCCTGCATTGACCTCTGTCTCTCTTTGCTCGTTTCTATCCTCGCCGTAAACAGTCAGGCCTACACTTTTTCTTTCTCCATCGCAGTAGCGAGGCCAGCGCTAATTCGTTAGCCTTGCTTCCTGGCAGTCTGTAAGTCTGTAAGCGGCATGAGGAAGTTTATCCTTTATTCTCCGCGTCCCGTATCGATCCGATCTTTGACTGCTCTCCATCTCATCTCAGCCGGGTATCGGTTGAAAGAAAGATCTGAAGACAGCAGGTCAGGTTTCAACGCGGCTCGTCTCTGATTTGGCCGTGATGAATGTGAAGACGCCCCAGCGTCCGCAGTGTCCAAAACAGGATTGAGCACCAAGATATAAACGTCCAAGGTTGAGGGATGGACTTTTTTAGGTTTTTAGATTCTCTATATAGTATTATAGATCATAATTACTTTATTATTTGTTTCTTGAAGAAGGTAAAGATGAGACAGAACTAGATAGAATTAGATAAAATGACTGATCAAAGTGTCTAAAGTGTCTCTTAAACACTATTTTATCGCTTGACTTCTTATAGACAAGACTTTTCCCAAAGTGTAGAGTTTGTGCAAGACTTTTAGTTTTTTTGGCACACACACACACACACACACACACACACACACACACACACACACACACACACAGAAGGCATTTGTCCATTTAATCCTCCATTAACTGCCCGGCGGCGCCAGACAAGCTGGCAGGAAATCTTGTGTCGCGCGCAATGTCACCAAAGCGATCCACTGCAGGTGAGGTCATCATCCCACAGCGCGAGTCCGTCCTACACCAGCAGGGGGCATTAACATGAGCTCTGTAGTTAAAAGCACACACATTTATCTCCTTCTGTCTCTCTCACTTTCTCACTTCGTCTATCCCGTGTGACCTTGTGTGTAATGTTTTGGGGATTGCCCTCCCCTAAGTGCCGTCCAACATCTCGCTCCTAATGAATATCCCTCTTCCATTATACCAGCACTTCAGGTTTATAAGCAGCCTCTTATTGAACATTTTCAAATGATAGATTTTAATCTCACCTCCTGTGGTTTCTCTCTCTTTCTTGCTGTTCTTTTGCAGAAGGATCTGCCACTGCCACGGAAGAGCAGCGGGTAATGTACCTCCACCATAACCCTGTTGCCACTCTGTAAATCTTCAGCTAAGCTTTATATACAGTATGTTCAGGAAGTAGTCTGCCTGCACGCTCATGAAGAGAAAAATCAATCAAACCTATCAAGTCTGAAGGGTTCTTTGGTTTGTTTTCTTAAAGAGAACCTGTTAAAGAACGGGTTCCTCATATTTCCTGTTTCCTGAAAGCTGGAGCTGTTAGTGGTTAATCTTACCTGATTAGCGCAGGGCATAATGCGGATAGGCTTATTTTCTCGAAAGCACACACCTGCCAAAAGCATCATTTGCTAATGTCGCTAAATTGATTTGGTGTTTAGCCCATTTTTGGTCAAACTCGATAACACACACTTATTTTGATAACAACACCCCATTAAATATAATCAGTAAATTCAGTCATTTCCAATGTGGATGCCTAAGGAATGATGGAGGCGTGGCCACTGTGTTTATCAGTCTCAGTGAAGGAGGCGTGGCCTTTGGGTTTAACAGTCTCATTGATGGAGGCGTGGCCACTGTGTTTATCAGTCTCAGTGAAGGAGGCGTGGCTTTTGGGTTTAACAGTCTCATTGATGGAGGCGTGGCCACTGTGTTTATCAGTCTCAGTGAAGGAGGCGTGGCCTTTGGGTTTAACAGTCTCATTGATGGAGGCGTGGCCACTGTCTCAGTGAAGGAGGTGTGGTCTTTGGGTTTAACAGTCTAATTGAGGGAGGCGTGGCCACTGTGTTTATCGGTCTCAGTGAAGGAGGCGTGGCCTTTGGGTTTAATAGTCTTATTGATGGAGGCGTGGCCACTGTGTTTATCGGTCTCAGTGAAGGAGGCGTGGCTTTTGGGTTTAACAGTCTCATTGATGGAGGCGTGGCCACTGTGTTTATCAGTCTCAGTGAAGGAGGCGTGGCCTTTGGGTTTAACAGTCTCATTGATGGAGGCGTGGCCACTGTCTCAGTGAAGGAGGTGTGGTCTTTGGGTTTAACAGTCTAATTGAGGGAGGCGTGGCCACTGTGTTTATCGGTCTCAGTGAAGGAGGCGTGGCCTTTGGGTTTAATAGTCTTATTGATGGAGGCGTGGCCACTGTGTTTATCGGTCTCAGTGAAGGAGGCGTGGCTTTTGGGTTTAACAGTCTCATTGATGGAGGCGTGGCCACTGTGTTTATCAGTCTCAGTGAAGGAGGCGTGGCCTTTGGGTTTAACAGTCTCATTGATGGAGGCGTGGCCACTGTCTCAGTGAAGGAGGTGTGGTCTTTGGGTTTAACAGTCTAATTGAGGGAGGCGTGGCCACTGTGTTTATCGGTCTCAGTGAAGGAGGCGTGGCCTTTGGGTTTAATAGTCTTATTGATGGAGGCGTGGCCACTGTGTTTATCGGTCTCAGTGAAGGAGGCGTGGCTTTTGGGTTTAACAGTCTCATTGATGGAGGCGTGGCCACTGTGTTTATCAGTCTCAGTGAAGGAGGCGTGGCCTTTGGGTTTAACAGTCTCATTGATGGAGGCGTGGCCACTGTCTCAGTGAAGGAGGTGTGGTCTTTGGGTTTAACAGTCTAATTGATGGAGGCGTGGCCACTGTGTTTATCGGTCTCAGTGAAGGAGGCGTGGCCTTTGGGTTTAATAGTCTTATTGATGGAGGCGTGGCCACTGTGTTTATCGGTCTCAGTGAAGGAGGCGTGGCCTTTGGGTTTAATAGTCTTATT
>JAAGKR010005978.1:37500-46628 GCA_011419295.1 Clarias macrocephalus
CCTGAGGTAACAATAGATTCAGTTTCCGGAACACGTTCGGGACATTTCAGGAGAAATCCTGACCATGGTAGAAATTTTGATGTCTAGTCACTGACTAAATAAACAGCCTGGTTGTTCATTAGATAGATAGATAGATAGATAGATAGATAGATAGATAGATAGATAGATAGATGACAGGCTTTATAGGTTACACAAACCTTATTAGATATGTAAAGGTGGCTTGTTTTCTTGTTGATTCCTTGTCTCAGCTGTCAATACTGGAGCTCTTCTAAAACCCCTTTAATATAAGGCGAAGCAAAGCCACTACATTGAGGATTCAGTGGATATGAGTGCCGTCGTGCTGAATTTCAGCACGGCTGTGGGCACGAGGGTTTTTATACAACAGTTCAACAAACACCGTTTATCATGAACAGGTTATGATTTGTTTGTTTATTTAACCAGTTCAAAGCTGTAAATAAAACATTACATCACATAACAAGTGGTGTTACTGTCTATTATCACCACACGTCAAATCAGATCACTCGTTCTCAACTAGACTAGACTACTAGACTGATATTTATTATAGAAGTGTGTAGCTTCTATAGTCACAGAAATTCCAACGCTGAACCAATGAGAGATCATAGCAGATCTTGACAGTTCTTAGCAGATTGTGAGAAGTAGTAGGTACTTTGTAGAAGTAGGTAGGTAATTTTGGAAGTTTTTAGACGGTTCTCAGTTTGGCACTGTTCATAGTCGAGTCGTAGCTGATCAATCAAAGAATTATGCTTATTTCACGTCCAGGAATACAATGATGCAGTACATTGTTAGAAATCCCAAATACCGTAAGCTACTTATTTACCATGTAAAAATATTGATCGGCGCTTGGTTGAAGCGACTGTTTCCAGGTTACCGACCCAGACGGGACGCAGTGTGTGTTATTCGATGCCTTCTAGATGTTTTTCCGCAGTCCTACGTGTACACTGAGCCCACCCACTGCCTTCTAGGAGTTTCTACTGGAAAGACACACCATGTTAAATCCACTAAGTAGAGTAAATGAGACCAACTCCAATGACTGACTTTAACTGACTGGAACATGATCCAGTCTATGGCAGGGGTTATAGCGCACCAATCCTTTCAGCTAATACACAGACATTGCTGATGATGTAAGACACGAGAGCAGATCAACTTTATTTATTTTTTTATTTTTTCAAATTAAGAGTCTGCGCCGACTTTGCGTGCATTTTATTGAAGAGTTTTCTACGAATGTTGAATGTGATTTTGCTTCAGTGATTTGGAGTTTCTAAATGTAAACTCGTGGGAGGAGCCTTTATATACTTTATATACAAATGGAAAAAACACACACTTTTTATAGTGTTGTGATATACTTTTAACCACAGCAGGATAAAAACTGTGGTTAGCCTTAAACGTCGAAGCTCCATTCTAGCCCTTGATATGTTGTGTCAGGAATTCTTACAAATATCCTGACTGTTAGGAAACAAATCTTGAAACAAAAGTGAAACATTTCAGTTGAGATCAAGATCATGACTGTAGCACAAAGTATGTGGGAACAGTGCTCCTTTAACTTTGGGGGACATTAATATCACCAACCATTTCCATTTTATTAAAGGTGTATCCATATAAATGGCCCACCCTGTACATATAATAAAACTGTAAAGTGGGCGTGTCTGTGCTTTGAAGATATTTGCAGAAAAATAATTTGTGGGACATAAAATGAGTTAATAGAACTCAACCAAATAGAAGAGGTTTTGGGAATTTTTGTCTGTTTGTTTGTGCACGCATCACATAAAAACTACTGAACGAATTTTAATGTGGTTTTCACGGGTGCATTTGGCCGAGCTTGAGGTAACATATAGGCTTTGCTTCATTGCAATCGGCCCACGGGAAGAGAAGATACGCTACTTGGAATTTAAATGGAAAACGCCCTTATATCATAAAAAAAAATCTACTTAATAATTGAGTGAATCTCACAGCTTCATTCCTGACATCAAAATTTTTGTTCATTCCGAAATTCAACAGATGGCGCTGTACATTTATGAATACGCATTTATGAGTGTGCGATTGTGTTTTAAAATGTACTGGTCAGTTAAGGTACAGAATGTACAATTAAAAAAATTTCATGCATATGACTTTTACGGGAGTCGGCACGGTGGTGTAGTGGTTAGCACTGTCGCCTTGCACCTCCAGGGTCCGGGTTCGATTCCCGTCTCTGTGTGCATGGAGTTTGCATGTTCTCCCTGTGCTTGGTGGGTTTCCTCCCACAGTCCAAAGACATGTTGGCCGTAGTGTGTGAATGAGTGTGTGAGTGTGTGCCCTGTGATGGATTGGCACCCTGTCCAGTGTGTACCCCGCCTGGAATAGGGTCCAGGCCCACCGTGACCCTGAATACAGAATTAAGCATTATAGATGATGATGATGATGATGACTTTCACGCGCACGGCTCGTTTAGAATAAATCGCAATGTAGTAAATGAGGGTACTGTATGAGTCCATATGTACAGGGGTGAGAGTGTCTTATGTGCAGTAATAAGGGTCGGATATATACAGTATGGTAATAAACAGTATAACTGTGTAAACATTATGCAGTGGAGAAGATAACATGATCAACAAATAATAATTCTAAAAAAAAATTTTTCCCCGCTTATCCCAGTTGGGAAGCTGGGATCAGAGCGCAGGGTCAGCCAGGATACAGCGCCCCCTGGAGCAGACAGGGTTGATAGTGCAGTGCTAACATGGCGGTGCTGAAGCTCGAACCCCTGACCTTCTGATCAGAAACCCAGTTTAAACGTTTAAGCCTGGAATATACAGTAGTGCAATGATAAACATGAATTAGGAACGGTGATGCAGAACTGTCGGAACAGTCGCAGTAACGACTGAAAGTGACATTGCAGTCGTGTGTTGGTGAACAGCAGTGTGTTTGTGCGGACCTGTGCCGCCGGGAGAAGGATGATCAGTTTATGGTTGGAGCTAACTTTGTGGAACGTCCACCAATCGCGTTATAGCGGCTGTAAACACATGTTCCATCATCAGCCTCTGTTATTTCTCTCTCTTTCTTAAAGTCAGTGAGACAAAAGCAAACTCAAAGCGGAAAAAAGTAAATCGTACCGCTCGCTTCATTTCTAAAGTCGAGCATCTAAACCGAACTATAGAAACGACAATGTATCAGAAACAGGATTAACGTGATCATGTGACTCGCAGTTCTGCGCGCCAGTCAGAGGTACTGTTAATGAGCGTCTCCAATCAGGATCAAGAACAACAACGATGTGATAGAGTAGAATACAAAGGATTCAGTATTATAGAGGATTCAGAGTTCGGATCTGAGGTGTGTTTGAGCTATGAAACCGAGAGTCTGGGGGAAACACCTCCTGTGTCGTTTCCGGCTGAATTCTAGTCGACCGAAATTTAAGTTCTAATTCAGAACAAACGTTGATCAAAGGCATCATGAAAAAAAAAGTTTTTGCCAAAATTCTTTTCAACATGATCTGAAATCTTCTCAGAGGCCAACACAGTATACTGAAGGTGTTTTCCGTTTAAGTTTCTTCATCCATTCTTCATGTGTGTATCCGTCTATAATACACAGACGCGTAGTTGTAGAGTGTTTCCTACGTTTATTTGCTCGGGGTCATTTCATTTTATGTCCAAACTGTCGTCACTGCCAGCTCATTAACAGAATAAATAATAATAATAATAAAATATATATTTAAAGATTAAGCGAGGCGTTATATAACGGGTGAGTGATCATGTGACTGATTTTTATCTCCCTTCATTAACATTAATGTGCACTGATCTGTCTGATGCTTTATTCAGAATCCACTCCTGTGTTATAACAGAGCATAAAGGAGGTGTGTGTGTGTGTGTGTGTGGTGTGTGTGTGTGTGTGTGTTCATTCGTTTGTCTGCGTGTTTGATGTCTGTGAGTCATGTCCAGGACGTGTGTCTGGGTGCTTGATGTTTGTAGCTCTGAGCCCGTTTTTATTCTTTTCTGTTCAAACCCTGAGAGAGGTGGAATGAAAGGTAGAGCCTGAGGAGGCGTAGCGGCCTACATTCTCTCTCCCTCTCACACACACACACACACACACACACATACACACAGGGAGGTTACACTCGGCCTCTTTACGCTCCTCCTTCCTAATCTCACTTTCTCCACATGTGCTGTGTGAGGCTTTAGAAAGAACACAATAATAATCCCAGATCCCGTCCTTGTGTCTCAAATTGAGAAAAAAACGAGAAAGAAAGAAAGAAAGAAAGGCCTGAAGGGCACGCCAAGCTCAGGTGTAGTGCTTTAATCTATGTTTTTTCTCCTTGGTTTATCTCTTGTATCGTGTATCATGATCAAAAGAGCTGCGAAACAAAGTGTGGTCTTGTCCCCGCCCCCTTTTGTTTAGGCCACACCCCTCAGTTGTTTTTCAAATTTTTTTTTTGTTCAGAAGTGTGTTTTGGACCGAGGTCTTCTCAGCTATGTGCAGATTACGACACATTGTTCACAGGTTGTTACATTGTTTCAGTGGGCGTGGCTTGAGCACTGATGATGTCACGTGGGCGTGTACCGTCTATCGCAGTTCTGGTCGTTGAAAATGGAGCTTCCAAAGTGAAGATTTTCCAAAACCGATGATGTCATCGTCTGTGTGCCACACGCGCTTTAGAATCAATGCACATGTCTAGAGATGTAAATGATTAATAGTTAATTGATTAATTGCTAGGCAGCACAGTGACGTAGCGGTTAGCATTGTGGACTCACATGGTTATGGAGTTCGCATGTTCTCCCACCAGGATCTGCTCCAGGCCCCCCCGCGACACGTCCCTGTACACAGGATAAGTGGAATAGAAGATGAATGAATGATTTGAATGAATGATTAATCGCCGTTAAGAATTTAATCGAAGCAGCCCGGCCGTTTGCTAATGTTAGCTTAGCTATCCTTACTAGCGAGGCTCTTTACATGCCCGCTAACAACTTACAGTATTTGCCGAGTCAGGACTCTGCGATTCCTTTCACCAACAACGGATTGAGTCGATCCGCCTACAAGCCACAAGCCACTTCCTCTTCCTGATCGCTGTTGTTCGAAAACACCTTCGGTACACCGAAACAGCGCGAACTGTTGTGTGTCTGTGAACGCTTCCTGTGCGGTTCGCGTGCAGAGAGGATGCATGCATGGAGGGGCGGAGCTATTCACAGATTCACAGAAAAAAATATATATAATAAAAAATAGAATATTAATATAGGGGGCACAGTGGTGTAAATACAGGGTCAAGGGTTTTGGTGTATGTGTGTGCATACGGGCTTTTCCAAATGTGTGAGTGTGTGGGTGATTGCACCCGGCGATGGATCTGCACGATGCTACATAAAACTTAAACTCTGTTCATCATTAATTAATACTGATTAATTGATTACTGATTGTTCAACTATCAGTTAATAAACATATGCAAAAATTTGCAACCGTATGCATGACTACTGGATACTGGTATTGATGATGATGATGATGATGTCACGTTGAAAAGACAGGTCCTCTTGGCCACGCCCACAGTTTTAATCCTTTTTCCTCTTCAGTTGTAAATCGCTCTTTATCAGGACGTCACGAAGCTCCGCGACTTTAATCAATTGATTTTACTCTGTTCTCGTTCGTCATTTGCATTTCGATAATATAAATTTTTGGTTTGTATCCTGGCTTGCGTTTAAAAAGTAGAAGACACACACACACACACACACACACACACACTTCAGTTCCCCATGACGGGTTGAAGCGAGTGTTGTGTTGCACAGCGTGACATCAGCTGTGGGGTTTTCTAGGTCAGCTCGTTTCTGCTGGAGGAGTTATGCCGTGTATTATGGATGAGAACAGCTGCTGCGATAGAGAGCGTTTTAAACAATTATCCAGCGTCCTTCCAGTAATCCTGCACCCATCGCGATCGCATGCCGATTAACGTCGTTTCATCTTTATGGAGCGATAACCCGATCTTCATCGATTCTCAATTCCATTTCGGTTCAGACAGACAGTGTTGAACCGGGATATTTCACAACAGGGTGTGTCTCAAATACATTTCAAGTGCGCTTAATTATCTTCCTGTTCTCTGAACCGATGCTAAGTTGATCAAGTGTTAGCTTACGAGAAATTTTTTTTTTTCTTTTCCAGATGATGACTCAAGTTCAATGCTGGATTTAAGGAAAATCATCTACACTCTGTGATCTAAGTGAGAGTTGCTAATATAATAATATAATGTGCTTTCACCTTGAGTAAGCATTGTACACATTTCTTTTTAGCATGGCTCAGGCGTTAGCGAGTGTCCAGGGATGTGTCTCTGACGTCCACCGAGCAGAAAGCAACAGAGAATTAAGAGGGAGAGAGTAAGAGAGAGAGAGAGAGAAGGGTTATTTTGGAGAAGGAAGAAGCGAGGCTATTTTGGGAGCAGACGTGAGTAAGCTGGTTTTTCCCAGTGTGGGTTTTTTTTTTTTTTTTATCGTGCGCAGGAATGCAACTAAGGATATTTCTCAAATCAATTAATCAATCAAAAATCCTTTCAGAACGCCCACGAGTGGCGCAGTGGTAAAGTGCTCGCTCTATCATCCGGAGATCACGAGTTCGATTCCCGGGTGATGCTGTAACCTCTCGCAGCCAGAGGTCTAGAGAGAGCTGATTGGCCGAGCTCTCTCAGAGGGGAGGGATGATCACGACTCTACAGCCAATCAGGGGCGTCTATGCGCTCACGCAAGCGGAAGCAGCGGATAGCGCTGTCCTGATAGCTGAGTGTGTTACTCCGCCCCCAACGGTACGTGAGCGAGCAGTTCGAAAAGATGTGTCACGTGGTTCTGAGGAAACATGCGATGATCTTCGGCCCTTCATGGTTGAGTGGTAGTAGTAGGTTAATGTGGGAGCCCCCTAGTGACGGGGAGGAATTGGACAGGACTAAATTAGGGAGAATTGATTGATTGATTGGATTAAAAAAAATATATATAAATCTTTCTAGCACTTTCTACTTTAATCAAGTAGTGAAGATATCACAGCCATGCTGATATTTAGTACGACAGCACGACCTCGAGTGTGATATTGCTTTTATATAACAGATCCACAAACACCATTTATTATCAACAGATTATGATATATATATTTTTTGGCCAGTTAATTTGCCACACAAACACATATCCTTCCACGACTGGCCAAACTAACTAAACGTGACTCCCGGACCGACAATTAGTATAAAACCAGTTGCTAAAGATTCACTTTATGTTTCCACTTATTCCGCTTTAGAATATTTCTGGATTGTGGGTGGTGTGCCAAATAGTGCGCTATGTAGGGTGTACAATCTCTTGATCCACACACCAAGTAGTGCCCTTGATCAGGGGTTAGAGAGTGATTTGGGATTCAGCCTCGTGTTAGGAGCTAGTTAGCTTTGTATCAGTTAATAAAAGAACACAGACGGTTCAAAGGGTGACTCAGAACAAAAGTGCTGTTTAAGACTCAGATGTGTTTTCTTCCCGAAGGTGCTTCTGTGACTGGTTTTGAATGTGAGTTTTGGCAGGTAGCTGATCTCTCGTCAGTACTGAACTACTTTAATTTATGCTGCAACCGACAGTAAGTGTAATTAACGATTATTAGATCACCTTGGACACGGAGTGATACATATAGTTAAACGTCCCACCGCCTAACAGACGTATAATAACTCCTATCTACGCTTTATACACTCCAATACAATATCACCATCATTATGCAAGACTAGGGCGGCACGGTGGTGTAGTGGTTAGCACTGTCGCCTTGCACCTCCAGGGTCCGGGTTCGATTCCCGTCTCTGTGTGCATGGAGTTTGCATGTTCTTCCCGTGCTTGGTGGGTTTCCTCCGGGTACTCCAGTTTCCTCCCACAGTGTACAAAGATATGCAGATTAGGCATATCTAATTGCCGTTCCCAAATTGGCCATAATGTGTGAGTGAGTGTATGTGTGTGTGTGCCCTGTGATGGATTGGCACCCTGTCCAGGATGTACCCCGCCTTGTGCCCTAAACCTCCTGAGATACCCCGTGACCCTGAATACAGGATAAAGCGGTATAGGTGATGAGTGAGTATGCAAGACTATTATCAATGTACGCATGGCCACTTCAATAGGAATACTCTAACATCTAGCATCGTGTTGATGAGAGAGGTCTGAGGGAAACACCCAGTCTGCGTCAGCATGGCAGGAACTTAAATCACCACTCTTTACAGCCATGGTGAGCAGAAAAGAATCTCAGGATGTACAACATGGTGAAATCCCAACAGGGATACACTTCAGGAACGAGAAATCTGCAGCCACCATCAGGGAATCAACTTCAACAAGTTTCAGCGTGAACTGAAAGCAGATGGTGACTCGAGGACTCGATGCACAGGTTAATGACTATGTGCTTTAAGACAAGAGTCACAGCCTCAATGTCATAGTTGTGAATCAGTCTTTTTTTGTCTTTAGCAAGTCTTCCCTGTTGCGATGTCTCAGCATCGCTCTCAAACGCTGGCATCTCCTGCCTCCTATTATTGGGAGATTGTGTTTTGACACATCTCTCTCTCTCTCTCTCTCTCTCTCTCTCTCACTTCCTCTCCTGCTTCTCTTGATCTCGCAGCTCTTTTTCTGTTCCACCCTCATGTCTTTCCCAACCTTGCACACATTCCTCCCTTTATTTCACACAGAACCAAGCCTGTCCTCCTGTCGCTTAGCAACATGGGATCGCCTGACCTCCCACAAAGCATCACGCCCGTGCCGGAATTAGCGGTGGACACTATACGTTTCACTTGAGTGCTTTGATTCATTCAGTGTCACATCAGTCAATTTAAGGGAACCGTTACAGGATTGGATTCGTTTAATCTAATAAATAAGACTGCGCTTCAGTTTCCACTCATTGACTTTATTGGCTTTAGGCTTGATGCAGGTGAAATGCTGTAACTGTGCGGCTCACAGGTTCACTAGCATATGTTAGTGCTGTCACACTGTACTCAGCAAACGAGTGTAATGTAGTGGACAAAATAGCGTCCCAAATTTCTAGTATATGGACTTGTGACGGGTCAGGAGGAAGTAATCAGTAGGGAGTAGGGAGTAGTGATTACTTGGTGAGTAGTGTGGTGTAATTGGCTAGTAGAGAGAGAGTAGGGAGTAATGACATGTAGTTAGTTGGTCAGT